>CANXYC010541275.1:0-19854 GCA_948193065.1 Aleurites moluccanus | reverse complement strand
AGAATCACACACACCTTATAATCCCATATTCAAGGTAAAATTACATTAAGGTCCTTAATTTACTCCGAAACCCCTCAAACGCCCCCGTTGAGCCGTTTTCCCGAAATTGTCTCCAATCGGGTACATTTTTCCAAACAATTCCCAAATAAATAATTTAAGATCATTTACATTCACTTTTATTCTTTCCTTTACTCAAATATACTGATAAATTTATAATACCTCGAAAAATTGAAAAATTACAATTTAGTCCTCCAATTACAAAAAAATTCCAAACTTACCCGATTGGATCCTAACTGACTTCAAACCAACTCTAAGCCTAAAAATAGGTCATATAACATGCATATATATATATATATATATATATATATATTCCATGCATTCACATATAGTATTAACATATCATAAGGAAAGGAAAATAATTTCCCTAAAGGTCCCTATCGAGGTTTAGGCTAAGGTGTTACACTAAGTGTTGTGTTTGTTTGCATTTAATCTTGAAAAATATTTTTTCTAATATTCAAATGATGAATATGTTTTATTTCAATCACCAGTTTAATAAATTTTGAAACCTTGAAAATAGTATAATTATGTAAGTATAAAAAGGGCTATATGATGACCGGACCCGGAATCAAACTAACAGAGTAATTAAAGGAAATGAAAATAATTTTTTGCGAGGTAAAATTAAATTAAAATCATTAATTTTGGTTTGGCTTGAAAAGGGTAACCTTTATTTAAGGTAAGTTCAGTTTATTGTTTTATTTCTCTTATGCAAAAATAATTACTTCATTTTTTTTATCAATATCAAAAGATAATTTTAATTTTAAGTCTGAAATTAAGTAAAATTCAAATAAAGGTTACCCAATTTTGAACCCTGAAATTAAAAGATTTTAATTTAAATTTGCAGCTAAAGTTATTAATTTCTTTTAATATTTTCTGATTAAAAATAAATCTGAGCCCTTAAAATAAATATTATTTATTTATTTACAAGTTTTTGGCTCTTTTTATTATTTTCTGGTTTTGTTGTTTTTTTTTTTTTTTTTTTTTTTTGTGTTCGCTTTATTTTTGGTTCCGCATGATTCAATTCTTTCAATGTTGAAAGTAGATAGATTCAAGGCGAGCCGTATTTTTGCAAATTTTATTGTAACTTTTATTTTATTGTATTTTAAAAATTTATAATTTTAAATTTTATAATTTAACTTAATTTTGTAATTTGTAAAATATTAATTTTTAGTTTAATTAAATTAATTACTGATTCATTTTAACATATTTATAATTATCTTTTTTATTTATTTTTTTGGTTAAAAATAAAAATAATAAATAAAATCAATTAAACTCAGTCAAAATCCAAATCAAATTCAGTTTCCATTTTCATAGTGAATTTCATCTTTCATTTATATTTGTAAATATTTTTTAAAATAATTATCATTCTGGTTAAAAGGAAAATAAATAAATTTTCACTATATAAATAAGAAATAAAAAAATATTTTTAAGGCTAATTTAATATTTTAAAAATTAACGTCTGGGGTGCCTAACACCTTCCCCATATGTTTGTGACTCCCGAACCCAAATTTTGATTTAGCAGATCAAATTTTTAAAGGTTTCCAATTAAGCTTTTTAAAATAATTCAATTGGTATCGACTCCATTTTTCCATTTTTTATTAAAATTCAAAAGTTTATTTTTTCGCTATTTTATCGCGGCGTCTTCAAAAATGTTGTGACAGTTTGGCCACTCCACTGGAGATCGAAATTTTTCAAAAGAGAGTCGCATCTAATTTTCAAAAGATCATCTTGGCCTAAGAATATTTTCCTTATTTATATAATGTAAAATTTATTTTCCTTTTAACAAAAAATTTTATTTTTGTTATGCATCATATTTAATTTGTAGCATTTGTGTTATTTTACATTTATCTTTTCTTGTTTGAAGCAGCATGGTTTTGAGTATAATGTAAAGTTGCATTTTAGAATAGTTCATTGATCCTTTGCACACACTCTTAGCCCTATACCCAGGTGATTTATCTTTAGGATTAGAAGAAGGAAACTAATGGTGCCCGTGAGACTTTGGTCTTAGACAGTATCCATGAAAAAGCCTTCGCTCAGATTGAAACTTGTTTTCTCTATTATAGTACCCGTGGGACTATGAGCCTCGACAGTACTATAAGGGTAAAATAAGGCCCCACTATAAATTAATGGGGGCAATCTGGGGATATTTTTACCCTGTTAAGGAAATAGCATCAACCCATGGACAAGCACTCCAGTGATACAATGTAATATCTACCATTTTGTTGTATTTTATTTATTGTGTAATTGATGAATCTAAATTAATTAAGGATATGAATGTTTTGAGGAATCCAGAAATTTCTGGTTGCAGGAAATTGTGAGGTTGATTGCATATTCTTAGAAAAATAATTTAATACAGTGTAAAACATGAAAGTTGTGAATTTATGTCTCATTTATAAATTTGTAAAATGGTTTGGCAGAATTCTGTGTGTGTGATAAGTTATATTCCATTGAGCAGAACTGGTCTGGTTGGGTATTTCTGCAGGAAGTCTGTGTGTATTTGGAATTTCTGGGAATGACTGAGACAGATTGAGCCAATCATGTAAACATAAAAAATGTTTCTCTATGTGTTATATTATTGGCTGTAAAATTTCAGAAAATTTGGATAAGTATATTTTAGTGGAGAGTGAAATTTATCAGGACTATTCGGATGGATTTTGGGCAGTAAGACTGGGAGACATTTAGAGAGTCACCAGGGTCTGTGTAGTTGTTCTTGTGATTTAAATTTTGGATATGTTGAGCCTTTATATGTCTGTTTTAAGTGGCAAAAAGAATCAGGAAGTTGATGTTCGTAACTCAATTGCGAGCTGGTTAAGTATAAGTTATAGAGGAAGAGTTAAATTCAGTAGGATTTGGTTAAGGCGAGCCAGCAAAATGCGAGGTGGCATTTAGTGAGCCGGCATTGCGAAGTGGCGAAGTGGTGAGGTGAGATTGCTGAAGTGGCAATTGGCGAAGAGACATATGCGAGGTAGCATATGCAAAAAGGAATTTAGCGAAGAGGGATTTGGCGAAGAAGCATATGCGAGGTGGCATATGTGAAGTGGAGTTAGGCAAAGAGGATTTGGCAAAGAGGAAAGGCGAGGTGGCATTATGCGAAGAGGCAGTATGCGAAGAGGGAATGTGTGAAATGGCAATTAGCGAGCAAATTTTGGAGATAAGGGTTATAGGCGAAGTGAGTTGGCGAAGAGGTGAAGAGGCATTGCCGAGGCAGCATGCGAGAAGGAGTGCGCAAGGAGAGTTTGGCGAGGCAGCATATGCGAGGTGACATATGCGAGCTGGATTAGCAAAGTGGCTTTTGCAAAGTGGCATTGTCGGATCAGTTTGACGAGCTGGGAAGTGCAAAGTGAAAATGGTGAACTGGCTTATACAGGGTAGCTTTGCCGAGGCAGATTGGCGAGCTGGCAAGTGAGATTTTTGGGGCAGTGGTCTATTTAACCCCAGCAGTCTAGTAGCGTTTTTCATGATTTTTACTTTCTTCTTTCTTCGTTAATTTCAGTCTTTTCTCAGAATTAGTTTCATTTTATTTTCTAAGGCATTAATGCTCAAATTAATGCATTAGACCTCTAGATTATTTTATTTTAAGGCAGAAATCATCAGATTTGAGCAAGAAATCTCAGGAATTTCAGTGTTGAGGAAATAAGGTAAATTTTCTTCCAAAATTATTTTCTTTAGATTTATATAAGTTTGTTGGTTAGAATAATTAATATTAGGTGTATAGAATTTATTGCAAGAATCTTAAGGTTATACATTGTAATTGAGGCTGGAAGAATCTGAATTAATGGACTTTCATGATTAGTAACATGAACAGAATATTCGAATTAAATGCATAATTTTCTTTAAGACATGAATTAAATTGATGATGGATATTAATAATAGAAACTCTAAGATGATTAAATATTCAAAAATCATATTGAATATTATTGATTTAGGAAAACTCTAATTTTATATATTTGGAAAAATTTTCTTTGAAAGAGAAAATCAAAGTAATTGAGGAGTTTGAAGTTGAGCAAATTGCTGAAAGGAATTCAAGGATAAATCTGTGTTGAGGTAAGTATGAACATTGCATTTATTTATCATTTCCTTGAGATAATATGACCGAATCATTAAAATGCTAAACCATATGATTCTTGAATATTTGATATTATAATTGAGCTATCAATTGAGAATTTATGATACCCTAAAAACCGAGATTTCTCACTTGTTCATGTGATTACTTTATACATGTAAATAATGTAAGTGACTTGGTTAATTTTCCTTGATCAAGTTCACATGATTCTTACTTGTTAAATTTGATTGAAATTATGATATATGTTGATGGACTTGTGACCAATATGGTTTTGATGAGATTGAAACCATATGACCCTATGGATATAACGCTCTTCCCAATGAGAGTAAATTCATTGGTCCATCGTACACTTTGGAAACCCAGCAGGTAGGGTTTTTACCAGTGTTCCACCTAGAGGGGACCACGAGCTCTAGGCGTATGCCTTGCCAAGTATGCAATTGCGATAAGGTAGCAAGGACTACTGATGCACTCTGTTATGATAGGTAGCATGGCTATCGATTCATTCCGTAGTTTTATCATGATATTTGATAGTGCTATTCGATTGTGAGCACTTCTGTTTCTTTGTAAGCCTAACCACATTCTGATTCTTACCATGTTCTTGAAATGAATGTCTCTTCCAGATTATATATTTATATAAGAATGTATATGTATTTCTTTCTTACTGCATGTTCATATCTTACTGAGTTGAAGGCTTATTCCTCTTCTGTGGATTTTAGGTGATAGTGTATCTTGTGAGGGAGCTAATAGAGAAGATCAAGCTTCTTGACTTATTCATCCCAAGAAGCTTCCATTGTAATTCTTTTGATACATGATTATGTATATTCATTGAATGGTATTATGACACAATATGTAATGGGAGTATACTTTAGAGCTCCGTAGTTAGTCATTTGAGGATGATAATATTTTAATATATGAATTGTTATCTTTTGGGTACTCTTGTTCCTTAGTGATGTGAGATGCATCTTTTGATCAGTAAGGAACAAAAGAATATTATTATGAAATGATATAGTAAAGAAATGAATTATGCTTGTATGGATTATGAATATGATATAACATGATGTTATAATTGATATAAGTGTGTATGAGATTCAAGATATAGGAGTTCTACGGGTTTATGGTGGCCTTAAGCCTACCCTTGCCCTATGACCGTCGCACCACTGGAGTTGGGGTGTGACAGACTTAAAGTTATTGACACTATTACCAAGCCGCTAAAAATTTATTGTGATAATTTCACAGTAGTATTTTACTTAAAGAGCGACATATATTCAAAAGGTACAAAACATATGAATTTAAAGTATTTTGTTATTAAAGAGGAAATTCAGAAACAAAAAGTGTCTATTGAGCATATAAATACTAAACTAATGATAACAAACTCGTTAACTAAGGGTATGCAACTAAAAACACTTAGGAAACATTTATAAAGAATGGGTCATAGTTGTACTATTAACAACCGCCATAACTCACATTTGTTATTTTATCATATTAAATTACTTATGTTGAATTTTTAAAATTTATTTTTAGCAATTAAAATTATGCTATTTAATCTGATGGTTATACTATGATTAGATCAAGTGATAGAATGTTAGATTATGACCTAATTTTGAGCTAACTAATATTAATCTTTAGGCTCAAATAATAATTAAATAATTAATTAATCATGACAATTCTCTTAGTTATGTGATGGATGTATCAAATTAAATTATAAAAGAAATAAATTGGTCATTTTCCTACCTATTAGATTTTATGCTTACAGTTACTTAAGCCATCAAAAAACTGTCTTTAAAGAAAAAGGTAAAGGAAGAGAAATTAATTTATAATTAAGACATGCAATATGTCAATTATATCAAATTTATCAGATATATATTACATAATTTATTATGAAAATATATATGCCCAAAATTTTGTGATTAATAGAATATTGAGTTAATTTAAATATTTTCCTAGTAAATAATTTATAAAAGAGGGAATGAGCCTTCTTCCCTCCATTTGCTTCCTTTCTTCTTCTTCTTATTGTTATTATTATTGTTAAGGATGACAATTAATTATATTAGTAAGTTGTATTTGCATCATGTTAACTTGTGCCCATAATATGATAAGATTTAATATGAATACAATATGATATTATATAAAAAATATAAATATAAACACATTCACTTAATTAATAGATAAAACATATTTAATTTTTTAAATTAATTTTTTATTTATTTTTAAAATATTAAAAATTAAAAAATTTATTAATTTAACTCCTATTAATCTATATTATTATATAAAATATAATCAAATATAAATTTATAAGAAATATTAAAAGCAATATTATTATATAAAATATAATCAAAAATAAATTTATAAGAAATATTAAAAGCAATATTTATGGATATATATTTTATGGAGACATAAGTGTATTGGACCCATTGAGTTACTATACAACAATAATAGGTATATTAATATACACTATTATTATTGTTCTATCTCAATCATCTATATTTAATTAATTGCTCTTTCTCTTCTCATTTCTAGTTTCTCTTCCTCAGCTTATAAGTTTTAAATAAAATATACATTTTCCATACCCTAATACTTTTAAGCAATTTTATTTTAATTTGAAAGCCTAATCTTTAAGAAATTTGATACGGTGATTGATGTTGAAAGAGGCGAAATCATGATTATAAATCGAAAGG
Source organism: Aleurites moluccanus (assembly GCA_948193065.1). Taxonomy (NCBI): domain Eukaryota; kingdom Viridiplantae; phylum Streptophyta; class Magnoliopsida; order Malpighiales; family Euphorbiaceae; genus Aleurites; species Aleurites moluccanus. Next base: position 13,059 of record CANXYC010541275.1, on the reverse strand, counting down.
GGCTAAATAATGAGCGAAATATGTGAAAGCAGCAAAAAGATTTTAAAAAATTATAATATTTTGTATTTCATACACATATACAATTTTTTTTAAAGAAAAAAGAATAAATACTTCAAAAAAGAGACAATGTTAATAAACTAACACTATATTATTGTTAAATTGATAAAAAAAATATTTATATATTATATAAATCAAATACTTTTAAAATTTTTCTCATAAATATATGTATTTATACTAACTTAAATACATAAATATATATTTTATTCTTATCAAATAATTTAAATACTATTATGCAATTATTATGATAATAGCTTACTAATACAAATAATTAAAATTTTAAATATGGAATGAATTAATTAATTACCAAGTATTTTTATCCATATTAATAAAGTGTTATAAATGTAATATATTTAAAAAATAAAAAAATATATCAGTCACAGTCATCAATAAGAGGAAAAAGTAAAGTGAATTTGTAAAAATAGAAGAAAATATTGCAGAGTTTATAAGATACAAAATATCATAACTATTTAAAATTTTTTAAAGAATTTTTTTAACTAATTTAACCAATAAAAAAATTAACACGTGGAAACCTGGAGCTTTATACAATATAGGTATATATACTAATTATATTTTATTAAAAAAAAAAGAGAGACTATACAATTTGCTATACAACTCTTAATTTTTAATCATGAAATTATAATTTTTTTTTATCACATTTTAATTATTAAATTATATTACACATTAATCTTTAAAATTAAAAATCAACTATATTTTAACTTTAAAATTAATAAAATTCTTCATCTTATACTTTATACTATAATAATTTAAAAAATTAAAATAATCAAGTTTAAAGTATTATAAGCTTATATTATAATAATAATTATTATTTGCAATTAAGCTAAAAAAAAAACTGATATATATTAATTTGAATCCAATTTTTCTTACCGCATTTTTAATTAAAACAACACTGAAAAAACCATAAATTTATTCAGTCCTATAAATATGATTTTGGACTGACTGATTTTTTGAGCTACCCACACATAGACCTATACTGAAATTAAAGGGTGTTGTAAATTATATATATATATATATATATATATATATATATATATTAAAGTTTCCAGAAGGGGGGGAGGAAATTTCCGAAAGGAGGGGAGGTGGGACCAAGCATGGCTTCGCCATCGCCAAAGAAGAAAGGACAAAATAATTAGCGTGCATGTGAAACTTCTTGGTGGCAATTAGCAAATACTAAAACCATTTTTCTAATTATTCTCCTAAAGTAATAGTTAATAGTTATTATATTCAAATAAAATATAATTATAAATAAATTAATATAAAAATAATCAAAATAAAAATTTTAATAAAATTATATTTTATTAAAATTACTAATTCGACGTGATAAGTCAGAATTTTACTTTTTATTTTTTTAATTTATTTTTAAATCTTTTTATTTAATATTTTTTAATCAGTACTCTAAGAATAATTATTAAAAATTAGTAATAAAATAGTTTTGTTCACTAATAATTGAAAAAAAAGTGGATATATATGTTCAAAAAGGGTTTGTGTTCAAATATAATTATTTTAGTATTTAAGGAAGTTAATGGGTCATTCTTCACCTTCCATTACTAAATATGCCGAAAATGTTTGGCTAACAGGCAGATGCCAATGTTATTATTGGATCCATTAATAATTTTTCAGCTAAATGTTGCTGCAATTAAAGCTTCCTTTCTCTACATATACACCAATGATTCCAACATATATTTTATATTTCAAATTATATATATATAGCTTTTCAATATGGATATTATATAAAATTATCTTTTTAGAATTTAACTCAAACCTAAGAGGTCGGACCTAATTTGTTGATCAAATATAATTCATCGATAATGTATACTTAAGTTATATTAAAATATATAAAATATGATAATTAAGATGTCAAGACTTGAGAGAAAAAAAAATATATTAAACTCAACCCATTTGAATGGGCAATTTGACCAATTGAGTTAGCTACTAAATTTTGCTCAAACTGAATCATGTGAATCTTACGTTTATGAACAAGTCTTTTGTTTGACAAAAAAATATTACATCAACTTAATTTCATTAAATTTATCACTAATTTCAATATAATTATTAAACTTCAATTTGTATATAATAATATATAATTTATCTTTAAAATTATTTCAGAGATTTTCATAATAAGTTCTGATAAGTAATATATTCATGGGTTTAATACCACACTTCAACTTAAAATTTTAAAATAATAAATTTACAATTTATTTTTATTTATATGTCATTCCTTAAATTTATTTATTTTTAATATGAAATTTCACACATTTTACAGTCATTTTATTATTAATTATGGTAGAACTTCAAGCATGATAACTATGTAAAAACCTTTTTAATCTATTTTTGTAATTAAAAGTAATTAAATTATAGCCTATATATGTATATAGGACGTATAAAAAAATTGAGAGTATAGGACTTTTTTATTCTTTTTACAAAAATGAATGATAATATTTAAGACAATAGAAGCAAACCCAAAAAAAAAAAAAAGTATTGGAAAAGCTATTAAAACAAAAATTCAAAATTTGATGAATTTAATTATATACAAATTATTAAAGTTCAATAGTACTAAAATATAATTTTTTATAAAATTAGAGTAATATATTACATTTTTTATATTTTATATCAATCTATATATTTTATAAATTAAATAAATTGTTTTAAAATTTTTTTTTTTCAAATTTTCAAGCTACATTCATTTGCGAAAGCAAAATTGGGAAAGAAATTAGTTATGATAGTAAAAAAAACATTTTGTATAATTTTGACAAGAATAATTTGCAACTGGCTGAAATCTCACCAAAAATAAACAACCCAATTAAATAAAACACACAATACAACTAACCTTAAAACAATCTGCATTTGGTTTCAACAAAAAAGAGTAAAAGTATAAGTCCATATATATATATATATATACAGTGATCGTTAGGTAATGATGACTTATTAATTTTACAATTATGCCACATACCCAATTCAAATCTTGAAGCCAAAAAAAAAAAAAAAAAGGTATAGTAAATAAATAGGGTTGGTCATTTGATGACCTCGCTATATATATTAAAATAATTTTCTTTAGAGTCTTTTTTTTTTCATAAACAAAATTTCCTCGTTTAGGACTAATGATTAATAAGGTGATATCACTGGTTAAAATTTTTACATATTTTTAAAGGCATCTCATTAGTTGAATAAAAAATTAAACATATGCATCCAAAAAAAAAAAAAAAAAAAGAAAATTTAGAAAAAAAAAATCATTGTAATCAGGTCTAAAAATCAAGTCTTAATTAAATAGATATTATATTCATTATTAATCAGTAGCGTATGATGTTCTCTTTTAATTTTAAAAGATAATAATAATTTTTAAAAAAATTGAGAGCATAAAAATTATTTTTAAAAAATTAAATTATTTTTCAGAGATTATTATCATCCTACTTACAATTCAGCACTGATATTAATTATATTAAGCTAATTATTTATTTTTAAAATTTATAAATTAATTATTTAATTTGAATTCTCTATATTATTATGTGTCTTATTTATTATTTTATATTTTTTTATGTGTTATATTATTTATAAAAAAATATTAATTATTAAAGGATTTAAAAAAAAGGTAATTGAGATCCAAACTAGTTAGTTACTCCATGATTTTCACATTATAACACTCGAAAAGGACATACATTGGCTCCTCCTAAGATTCTCATTATAATTTATAGTTTTAATTGTCCTCCACTAGAGAGGCTTATAGGCTGCCCCCTCTTTTATCTCATTCCTCATCTAATTAAATTAGGAAATGACAAGAGAAAATGTTAAAGAATAATTCAGATGAGTCATTCTATAATATATATTTATATTTTTCCTTATCTTCAATACTCCCTACAATTATGACTTTTTAGATGTGTTTTATCACACGGCATTGACAGTCAGAGAAAGTGAGAAGCAACAAAATAATTGAACTTTTTGGCTTACAAAAATATGCTAATATTTTCAACATATAAGATTGCTTCATAAAAGGGGATACATATTTATGTAGCAGCTCAACTCCTTATATACATTTATTGTTTTTATTAGTTAATTTGCTTTTGGTCTAATTTAAAATAAATTATTCACACTTATTATTAAATAGTTAATTTGCTTTTGGTCTAATTTAAAATAAATTATTCACACTTATTATTAAATATCAGATAATATTTTGAATTATTAAATTTATTTCTCAATAGTTTTATTGATTTGCTTTTAATTTAAATTTGAATTCACAATTATTCTTAAAAATAAAAAATTTAAATTTATAATCTCACAGTTCTAAAAATAATTATATTTTTTTAATTTAATTGAAATCAATTATTATAAAATAGATATTTAACCATTAAGCAATTGGCCTAATGACTTGACAAATGAATTTTGTTATCCACATTGTTAATTGTATGATCTTATATATCTATGAGATAGATCACAAGGAAATAGTTTCACTTCTTGCAAATTTATTAAATTTCAATGCAAAACCAATAACCACCAATAAGTATATTTCTTAAAATCACTAATTAATAAATTGAATTATTTTTAAAATTAAAAAATTTTGAATTTGAGTTCTCAGTTATTTTATTAATATTTACATAAATAAAAATAGGATTATTTAATACACAAAAAAATAATATGATTTGTGTATTAGAAGAAATAGTAGCTACTAGAATTTAGTCTACTTGTGTAAGACAAAATGCATTAATTTTCATAATTATCAATATTGATTAATAGTGGCAAGTAATTTATTGTACAAATGCCATTACAATACAATTCTTTCTCGAGGGTGACTTTTATGCAAAGGGACTTATCTAAGTCGGAAAAAATCAAACTATCCCATGTGCTTGCTTATCTTTATTCTAGTAAACACTAATTTAAGAGCCTAAAATAAAATAAAAAGAATAATAAAGAAAATATAATTAAAAATGTCTCATCAAATAAAATCATTTAAATGATTATGAATGAAATATATATAGATAAAAAATAATTTTTTATACATATATAATGTGAATACTTATAAATAGATTACATGTTGATGAGCCGAATTTAAATTTCAAAATATTAATTTTTTAAAAAATTTATCCTATTTCATTGTCAAATTATTTCACAAATTGATATTTAAAATCTGATTCATTATTATAAATGTTTGAGCTTATATAAATTTAGATGTGTCTATTTTAAAGTTAATTATTAAAATTAAAAAAATTAATTATACGTAAATTTATTTAAAATTATATATTTAATTTATATAAAATTAATTATATCATAAGTCTATTTATAAGATAATAATTAAAATTAATTAATAATAGATGAATATTAATATATATATATTTTTAAAATATGATGAATAATGAAAGTTTGAAGTTTAATTTATTTGATTACTTTTTGGGTGGTCCAAATTAATACACTACTCTAGGTCATTATCAGTAAAGTGGGGACATGTTCATGTAGGAAGAAACTATATGCATTATTATTTCTTGCCCGAATATAACTACTCTCTTTTACTACTCTTTTCCTTCTTTTTTTTTTTTCTTTTTTCTTGTCTTTTCTTTTTCTCCTTGTGTGTAGGCCAAAATAGCTGCAAAGCTGCAAATCCACTTGATTGTAATTGACATGCAATTTCATAATTGAGAAATCACTTATAATTTTTTTTATAGTCTTAGGAAAGTGAAGGGAAGGTGCTTTGATGCCCCAAAACGTGCATTATTCTTAAATAATTAAGATCTTAATTTAATTTAATTTAGATCCTAGCTAGTAACATGTCTCAACAACTCTCAAGTGAGTTGACTCAGTTTCTCAATCTAATATCTCAATTGAGTTTCGTCCGAGTCAAAGAAGGTTGCCAAATTATATAGCACAAAAAAAATGCAAGTTTTCTATGTTTGTGACAGCCTGTTTTCCCACAATTTGCTAATTAGTAGACCAGTGCGGTACATAATAATAATAATAATAATAATGATAATATGTTAAATTTAATTTATAGTATCATTTAATTTCAATTAAAAAAATAATGTCACTATTTGTTAGTTAGAGTGATAAAAAATTTAATTCTCTTAAATAGTGAATGGAAAAAAATATATGCAAACCAATTTTACCTTTTTATAAATTCATTAGGCTCGATTTTGGATTTAGTAGAAATTTAATGTAATTTTCAATATTTATAATATAAAATATTTTTATTAGAAAACTTTAATTTTGGATTTTACCTAAATTAAAATATATATTTATTATTAAGCTAGATTTGTAAATACATGAAATATTTTTTATTAGAAATAATTATGTGTTATACATCATTTTAACTTTATACCTTTTTTGTTTTTGTAAAAATATTATTTTCACTACACCCTTAATCTTTCAGTACTGCAATATATGTCAAAAATATATTAATAATTTATGAAATTTAGAGCAATTTTCTTTTGTAAAATTAACTTGGAGAGGGAAATAATATATATATTGAGCGTATAGGCAGCATACGATGTGGGAGCTGCCACTTGGCACATTTCTCAACTATTGCAAAATCTAATTAATGTTAAAAGTGTTACTAAAAGCCCAAAATTCAATTATATGAATATAATTCAGCAATTAGTAAGAGTTCTACTAATGGTAACCTTCTTTTTAATTTATAGTGTTCCAATTGGATCTCAAATAATTATGAGAACTGTAATAAAAATAAATAAATAAATGGGCAGGGTAAGGGAGTGGAATTATTTAAAAAAAGTGAGTAGAAAGTTCAAATAATTATAAAATTAAATGAGCAGTTGAAGGTTACTTCTCTAATTAAAAATTAAAATTGAAGAATCAAAATAGATCAAAAGACAGCTAAAGAAACCCATCTTGTTATATTAATTAAACAAAGTATTTTAATTGATTGGTCCTTATTGACAGCTCCCTTTCAACGACTATCTGTCCTATAAATTAGTGTCTATTTCATGCATGCTTTAACTCAAAACAAATCAAATCCACTAATAATACTCCTCTCATATTATTATCTTCAGACTCCCCACTCTAAAGAAAGTCTGACACATTGGAGAGAGGAGCAGAATTTTCCGGTAGGCAATGAAAAGTTCCGGCAGCGGCCCCCGTAGGGGTCGTCTTTGGCCACAACTGGCTGTGGCATTGGTTGTGGTTTATGTTTCTAGTAGTGTGAGTTCAGTATATGGAGATGCTTACCCTTATTATTCTCCACCTCCTCCACCTTATGTGTATAACTCTCCACCACCACCTTCTCCTTCTCCTCCACCACCTTATGAGTATAAGTCACCACCACCTCCATCTCCTAAACCTCATTACGAATACAAGTCTCCTCCACCACCATCTCCTTCTCCACCACCTCCTTATGAGTATAAGTCACCACCACCTCCATCTCCTAAACCTCATTACGAGTACAAGTCTCCTCCACCACCATCTCCATCTCCTCCACCTCCTTATGAGTACAAATCTCCTCCACCACCATCTCCATCTCCACCACCTCCTTATGAGTATAAGTCTCCTCCACCTCCATCTCCTAAACCTCATTATGAGTACAAGTCCCCTCCACCACCATCTCCATCTCCACCCCCTCCTTATGAGTACAAGTCTCCTCCACCACCATCTCCTAAACCTCATTATGAGTACAAGTCCCCTCCACCACCATCTCCGTCTCCACCACCTCCTTACGAGTACAAGTCTCCTCCACCACCACCTCCGTCTCCACCACCTCCTTATGAGTACAAGTCTCCTCCACCACCATCTCCTAAACCTCATTATGAGTACAAGTCTCCTCCACCACCATCTCCATCTCCACCTCCCCCTTATGAGTACAAGTCTCCTCCACCACCATCTCCTAAACCTCATTACGAGTACAAGTCTCCCCCTCCACCACCTCCTTATGAGTACAAGTCCCCTCCACCACCATCTCCTTCTCCTCCACCCCCTTATGAATATAAATCACCACCACCACCACCACCATCTCCAAAGCCTCATTATGAGTACAAATCACCTCCACCACCATCTCCATCTCCTCCACCACCTTATGAATATAAATCTCCACCACCACCATCTCCTAAACCTCATTATGAATACAAGTCACCACCACCACCTTCTCCATCACCACCACCACCTTATTATTATAAGTCACCACCACCACCCTCACCATCTCCTCCACCACCATATTACTATAAGTCTCCACCACCACCCAAGAAATCACCTGCACCAGAGCCATACTATTACAAGTCCCCACCTCCACCTTCACCATCTCCTCCACCACCATACTACTATAAGTCTCCTCCACCACCCAAGAAATCACCTGCACCAGAGCCATACTATTATAAGTCTCCACCTCCACCCTCGCCATCTCCTCCACCACCATACTACTATAAGTCTCCACCTCCTCCTTCACCATCTCCTCCACCACCATATTACTACAAGTCTCCACCACCTCCTTCACCATCTCCTCCACCACCATACTATTATAAATCTCCACCACCACCTGCAAAATCACCAGCACCAAAACCATATTATTATAAGTCTCCACCACCACCTTCACCATCTCCTCCACCTCCTTATTATTACAAGTCTCCACCTCCTCCTTCACCATCTCCTCCACCACCATACTATTATAAATCTCCACCACCACCCACAAAATCACCAACTCCAACCCCATACTACTACAAGTCTCCACCACCACCTGCTAAATCTCCTCCTCCACCCTACTATTACAAGTCCCCACCACCCCCTAAAGTATATCCTCCTCCATACTACTATACTTCTCCACCGCCACCTGTCCCTTACCCTCACCCCCACCCCCACCCCCACCCCCACCCCCACCATTTGGTCGTGAAGGTAGTAGGAAAAGTGTACTGCTACAGATGCTATGATTGGGAATATCCAGAGAAGTCACACGACAAGAAGCATCTCAAAGGTACATTTGTTTTCCTTAAAAAAGTAGTTACCACTTTCAAAGCTTTTGTCTGTTTAACCTTAATTAAGTTTAATATTGCTCATTTAATGAAAAACTTAATTTTGGATTTTCGGATTAATCATTTTATATTATAATCAGATCATTATTTCCATTAAACAAGTATAGCATTGATTTAAGTTATAGTATATGCAAACAATCCATTTTCAAAACTTTAATGGCGGCTAATATATATATTACTGTTAGGCATGTGGCTCACTTGGATTTAAAATATTGTTTTCTTGTCTTTATTATTTATATACATAATCATAACCTGTAATAATTTTGTTTGATTTCCATATATTATTTTTTATTTTATATTTATGCTGTCATAATCTGGACATCTATGTATTATGTTTTGTCGCAAAATAATTTTCATTGAGTTCAAAATTTTTATTTATAAATCTAACAAAAATTTGATTTACTTTCCATGGCTATCCAAACAGTTTTTATCTTAAAATATAAAAATACCTTCAAATTAGGAGTTGTAAAATATGGTATTGCATGATAATTTTTGTATATCGTATTAAGTTTAATTTTTTATCTAATCAAAAGATAGATTATTCATATAAAAAATGAAAGAATTCATAAATGGAAAAGGAATTCTTAATTATAATTTTTTTTTGGTATAGAATTGAATTATAGTCAATAAAGTAAAAAAATAATAATTTTTTTTTTATTTACCAATTGAGCTAACCCTTGATGTTAACTAGGATAATTATTTTTAACTGCTTGAACTAGGACTTAATTAATAGCAGAATGCATTTTGCCCTTTATTTTTATTTTTTTACACAAGAGGACAATAATTTAGCAAGCAAAGTCAATATAAAAAAGAGTCTCTTTGAAAAAAAAGTAATAAATAATAGAATGCACCTTTTATGACTGCTAGCTCCTGTCAATATCTATCAAGTTGCTAAATTAATAATTGAAATAAAAATGTCTAAAAACGCCAATGAACAAAATCAATTTTTTAATACTGAAATTGTAGCATGATAAAATTAGTTATTGTGAAATTGTAGTATGATAAAATTAGTTATTGTTGTAATAGGTAATGAATAGCCATTATTTGATATATAAATAAATATAATTATATAAAAGAAAATTATTAGTATCCTTTGTTCGGCTTTTGCTAACATGAAATGATTTTTGTTGTCTATCCTATCATTGTACAATGGATCAGGTGCTGTAGTGGAGGTAACATGCAAGGCAGGTGAGAAAGAAATCAAGGCCTATGGCAAAACAAAGATTAATGGCAAATATAGTATCCCAGTTGAGGGCTTTGACTATGGCAAATATGGAGCCGAGGCTTGCAAGGCCAAGCTCCACAAGGCACCCAAACACTCACCTTGTAACATCCCAACTGACCTACACTGGGGCAATAAGGGTGCCAAACTCAAGGTGAAGTCCAAGACAAAATATGAAGTTGTCCTCTCAGCCAAGCCATTTGCTTATGCTCCTAAGACGCCTTATGAGGAGTGTGAGAAGCCCAAGCCTAAGCCCACACCTGCTCCTTATTACTACACTTCTCCACCACCTCCTCCTCCCACTTACATCTACAAGTCACCACCTCCACCACCATATTATTACAAGTCACCACCTCCACCATCACCATCACCACCCCCTCCTTACTATTACAAATCGCCTCCTCCACCAGTTCACTCTCCCCCTCCACCATACTACTACAAGTCACCACCGCCTCCATCTCCATCACCACCACCACCATACTACTACAAATCTCCTCCTCCACCATCACCGTCTCCTCCTCCACCATACTATTACAAGTCCCCACCACCTCCATCACCATCTCCTCCACCTCCATATTATTATAAATCTCCACCACCACCCACAAAATCACCAGCACCAAAGCCATACTACTACAAGTCCCCACCTCCCCCTTCACCATCGCCTCCCCCACCTTATTACTACCATTCACCACCCCCACCAATGAAATCGCCTCCCCCACCTTATTACTACCATTCACCACCCCCACCAATGAAATCACCTCCTCCACCATACTACTACCACTCACCTCCACCACCCGTGAAATCACCTCCTCCCCCATACTATTACCATTCTCCACCTCCACCGGTGAAATCACCTCCTCCACCATATTACTACCATTCACCTCCACCACCAGTGAAATCACCTCCTCCACCATACTACTACCACTCACCTCCACCACCCGTAAAATCACCTCCTCCCCCATACTACTACCACTCTCCACCTCCACCAGTGAAATCACCTCCTCCACCATACTACTACCACTCACCTCCACCACCCGTGAAATCACCTCCTCCCCCATACTACTACCACTCTCCACCTCCACCCGTGAAGTCACCTCCTCCCCCATACTATTACCACTCTCCTCCACCACCCATGAAGTCACCTCCTCCTCCTTACTATTACCACTCACCTCCACCACCCGTGAAGTCACCTCCTCCCCCATACTACTATCACTCACCGCCCCCTCCAGTGAAATCACCTCCTCCTCCATACTACTATCACTCTCCACCTCCACCCGTAAAGTCACCTCCTCCACCATACTACTACCACTCACCTCCACCACCAGTGAAGTCACCACCTCCTCCATACTACTATCATTCACCACCGCCTCCAGTGAAATCACCTCCTCCTCCAGTTTATATCTATGCCTCTCCTCCACCACCATACTAGTGTTGAAAAGCTCAGTTACATACCATAGCCAATCAAGTAAGTAAAATTTCTTTGAGGTTTTTGATATCATTTTCAATTTTGATAGGGAAAAAAAAAGTTCATTTTGAAGTATAAAATTCTCATTATTTGTCGTTGTCTTCTAGTAGATTTTAGTTTCATCAATGTAATAAAGGAAGGCTCCAAGAGGAAAAGATGTGGATATCAAGCCTCTTATCCAAGTTCATTCAATAAGGATCTGAATTTTGCATCAATGAGATACAACTTCAAATATTCAGGCCAGATTGCCTCGATTTCTAAAATGGCCATTTTGTATATTATGCTCTTAGTATGTTCAAGTAAAAATTGCTTCAAAGGGTTACTTCTCCAAAGGAAAAATTCGGAAATGATGAGATGTTAAAGACAGATCAAGGCTTGGATTTGGAAGTGGCTATTTCAGTTTGGATTTTTATTTATTCATCTCTAATTTATTATTGTGTATAGTGTACACAGCCTTCGTTGTTTGATTGGACTTTATATTTATTGTGAGCAATTGTTTCTTGGAGCTTCTTGTGCTTTGTGCACTGAGATTGTTAGAAATAAAATAAAAGGCATTTGTTTTCCATCACAAATCTTATACTTGTTTCTCTTCTGCTTGAATATTTTGCAATTATTCACTTCAATAAAAAGTTAACTTTATCTTGCCTCAACAAGATTGGATTAATGCCTTCCAGAGATAAAGTAAAATAATTTTGAAAGTGAGTCAATATTCAAATCTCATTAAAAACATTTGACACCTTAATTTTAAAAAACATGAATACATTTTTACATCACTAATATCGTATATGACTTTTACTTTCATTTTTTTATTCAGTGCAAAAACATTAATAATTTTTATTTATTTCATGTGTTGTTATTATATTAGACGGATGTAACTGATATCATTTAATATTTTATTAAATATGACTAATCAAATTAATTAATTTCATCTTTACAATTAAATTTAAAATGGATGGTTACAAATTTAAATTTCAAAATTTAAGATGTTATATGGATGTAGTAATAAATGGATGGATATTTAGTTGCATAATAATGAAATTCAAACCGTCCCAATAAATATAATGATTTTAATTGAACAAACATGACCTATCTATCATATTAAAACCTTGACATGAGAAAATCCAGAATCATGATCTTCATTTATCATCATCATCTCTCTCTATGGTGGGAGTCAGCTTTTCTTGCGTTATTTGCTTCATTCTTTCTTTCTGTACATTCTCTAAAAGGGGGGGGGGGGGGGGGGCGGCAACTGAAAAAACACGAGCTTATAATCAAATTAAATATTAGGGAAAAGTTAATATAATACCTAAAAAAAAAAAACATTTAAATATAAAAAAATAAAAGAA
>CANXYC010541273.1:0-16874 GCA_948193065.1 Aleurites moluccanus | reverse complement strand
AAAATTACCATTTGGTCCCCCGTTCACCAAAAATTCCAAACTTTCCCGATTTAGTCCTAACTGACTTTAAACCAATTCTATGCCTAAAATTAGGTCATATAACATGCATAAATATAAATTTCATGCATAACATATCATATTAACACATATTATAAAGAAAGAAAAAATTTTCCCCTAAGGGTCCCTATAAGGGTCTAGGCTGAGGTGTTACATTTAAATAGCTTATATTTATTTATAATTTATTATAAAAATAGTTTTAAAGCCATTGTGATACTCAGACAGTCCATTTTCCACTATACCCCTAAAGTTTCATTTATTTATGGTTTTACCATTACTTACTTTTAAGTGTTCCTAAATATTTTTCACCTCTTTCTTTTCACCATAATTACATATATATTTATATGATTCTTTACCCTTTGATCAAAATCATAAATTCATCTGTCGATTGAACTGCTATTTTCTCGGCAATATTATTGACACCGACGTTTTCCGGGACAGTATCTCATTTGCATTCTAATTGTGTCTCTAAAATTATTTTTAGTCATTTTGATGATTCCAAATCAAAAACTGATAACAATAACATGCAATTATGGTAGGCTTTTCTAGGGTATTACATTCTACCCCCTTCAAATAAATTCGTCCTCGAATTTAAAATAAATGCATACCTCAATGTTGGAAGACGAACGGATACTTGTCCTTCATGTCCTGCTCGCTCTCCTATGTGCACTTCTTCATTGTCTCATTCCTCCAAAGCACTTTTATCATTGGAATCTCTTTATTCCGCAATTGCCTGACTTGTTTATCAATAATCTCCACTAGTAACACCTCAAATGATAAGTCTTTATTAACCCCAATATCCTGTACCTCCAATACATGCGATGGATCAGATATATACTTTCGCAGCATAGAGATATGGAACACCGAATGAATATGGCTCAAATTAGGTGGAAGAGCCAATCTGTAAGTCACATTGCCAATCTTCTCAAGTATCTTAAATGGGCCTACAAATCTTGGTCACAACTTCCCTTTCTTCCCAAATCTCGTAACACCTCTCATTGGTGAGATCTTAAGAAAGACATGGTCACCAACTACAAAATGAACATGCTTCCGCTTTGTATCGGTATAACTCTTCTGTCTGTTGAAAGCGATCTTCATCCATTCCTTGATAATAGGCGCCTTTTCCATTGTTTCCTTTATCAATTCTGGGCCTTCCAACTATTTCTTACCTGGTTCCACCCAACATACTGGAGATCTGCATTTCCTACCATACAGTACTTCATAAGGAGCCATTCCGATAGAAAAATGACAACTGTTGTTGTAGGAGAACTCAATCAACTGCTGATACTTATCCCATTTACCTTTGAAATCCAGAACACATAACCGCAACATATCCTCTAATGTCTGGATAGGTCTCTCTGACTGTCCATCGGTCTGTGGATGGAAAGTTGTACTAAACTATAACTGGGTACCCATAACCTTTTGAAACTTTTGCCAAAATCGAGAAGTGAACTGCGTACCCCTATTTGATATAATCATCAGTGGCACTCCATGAAGCCGCACAATCTTGTCCATATACAACTGTGCATACTGAGCTACAAAGTAACTAGTGTTCACTTCCAGGAAATGAGCAGACTTCGTCAATCGATCTACAATAACACATATGGAGTCATAACCCCATATAGTCCTCGGTAAACCGACTACAAAATCCATAGTAATCTACTTCCATTTCCACTCTGGCAACTCTATCTCTTGAAGCAAACCAAATGGCTTTTGATGCTCAAACTTAACATCCTGACAGGCTAAACATGTAGAAACAAATCGAGCTACATCCCTCTTCATACCAAGCCAGCAATAAACATCCCTCAGATTATGGTACATCTTGGTAATTCCTGGATGTACACTATATGATGAATAGTGAGCCTTTCTCATAATATGATCTCATAGGTCATCAACATCGGGTACACATATCTGTTTCCCACACTTGAGTACATCATTCTCTACTATGAACTTTGCTGCCTTACCATTCTTAACATCTCTTTTCAGCTTCAGTAGATATGGATCCCTATCCTGTGCCACATTAATATCATCAATCAACAGTGGCTTAACCCGAAATCGGGCTATCAAAGTCTAGTTCCGATCTTGGGATCCCAAATACAATTCTATACCCATATCAGCTAACTCCTTCATCTCATGGATCAATGGTCTCCTGGAGACTAAGATGTGAGCTAGGCTGCCCATAGATTTTTGGCTCAGTGCATCTACAACTACATTAGCCTTTCCCGGATGGTAGAGGATTTTACAATCATAATCCTTAAGCAATTCAACCCATCTGCGTTGCCAGATGTTCAGATCCTTCTGCCGAAGTATATACGGCAAACTCTTATGGTCAGTATATATCTCACATTTAGATCCATACAAATAATGCCTCCATATCTTCAGTGCAAATACTACTGCTGCCATCTGTAAGTCATGTGTCGGATAGTTCAACCTCATACTTCTTTAACTATCGAGAAGCATAAGCAATCACTCTTTAAATCTGCATCAAAACACACCACAATCCAACTCATGAAGCATTGCAATACACTGTAAACTTCTCATCCTCTGATGGCAATGCTAACACTGGAGCACTCGTGAGGCAAGACTTCAAAGTCTGAAAACTGCTCCCACATTCTTCAGTCCACAGATATCTCTCATGTTTCTAAGTCAACGGAGCAGTAATTCTGGAGAAATCCTTTACAAACCGCCTGTAGTATCCTGCCATGGCAAGGAAACTACGGATCTCAAAAACACTAGTAGGCCGAGACCAATTTGCTATTGCTTCAACCTATTGAGGATCTACCTTGGTACCATCCTTACAAACCATATGACCAAGGAAACGCACTTCAGTTAGCCAGAACTGGCATTTAGATAACTTAGCATACAGCTAATGCTCTCGAAGTGTCTACAATACAATCCACAGATGCTCTGAATGCTCTTCCTTACTCCTAGAATAGATAAGAATGTCATCAATGAACACTATGACAAACTTATCCAAGAATAGCTTAAATACTCTGTTCATCAGATCCAGAAATGCAGCTGGTGCATTAGTCAACCCGAATGGCAACACCAGGAACTCATAATGTCTATATCAGGTTTTGAAAGCAGTCTTGGGTATATCACCCTTCTTGATTCTCAACTGGTGATACCCAGATCTCAAATCAATCTTTGAGAAATGATTGGCACCCTGCAACTGATCAAATAGATCATCAATCCGTGGCAACAAATATTTATTCATCACTGTCACCTTATTCAGCTGCCTGTAATCAATACACATCCTCAGAAAGCCATCCTTCTTTTTAAAAAACAGCACTGGAGCACCCTAAGAAGAACTGCTCGGTCTAAAAAATCCTCTATCCACTAACTTCTGTAACTGCACCTTTAACTCTTTCAATTTTGCTGGTGCCATTTTGTACGGAGGAATGGATATCGGATCGGTGCTTGAATACACCTCAATCTCAAACTCTATCTCTCTATCTGGGGGTAATCCTGGCAATTCATCAGGGAAGACATCAAAGAATTCCCTAACTACTATTATTTGATCAATCTCTATGGAAGTCTTCTACACATCTATCACATGAGCCAGGTATGTTGAACAACCTTTCCCTATCATCCTTCTAGCTTGGATAGCAGAAACAAAACTAATTCTAGATTCACATCAATCACCTAGGAATTCAAACTCTGGTTACCCCTCATGCTGGAATTTAACCATTTTCTCATAACAGTTAATAATTGCATGATGTGTCATTAGCCAATCCATACCAAGGATCACATCAAGCTCTAACAAAGACAGTTCAATCAAATTAGCACGCAAAATGTTATCATTTATCTCAATCACACAATCAGGGTAATAATAATCCACTTCTATACTTTCCCCCATAGGTGTAGCTATCACTAGAGGCACACTCAATAGTTGTTTTTCTTTATTCAACTTAGGTGCAAATTTGGGTGAAACAAATTAATGCATAGCACCAGAGTCAAACAATGCATCAACAATCTCATTCTATATTAAAATAGTACCTGTAACCACATTATCTGATCTTTGTGCCTCCTGAGTATTCACTGCAAAAACTCATCCCTGTCCTCTGCCTGCTGGGGTCTAACTACTGCTCGGCGCCTGTCCCCTGCCTCTGCTCCTACTAGGAGCCTCTCTAGCAATATTCTAACTCATTTGAACAGTAGGTTGAGACACTATAGCAGATGGTTATTGATCACACCATAAAGGACATCTGCTGATGAAATGACCATGCTGCCTATATTTCAAACAAGCACTTGTATGTTGCCGACACTCCCCTCCGTTCCTTCTACCATAGAAACCATACATAGGCACACTGGGCATTTATGCAGAAGGTCTCAAAGAACCATGAGAATAAACAGGCGCAGACAAAACTAGAGGTCCTCTATTCTGTGTCCTTTTCCTCTGACTACCAGACGGAGGTCTCTGATCAAACCTAGGCAGTGGCTCAATCTATCTAGGCTGGGAGCTGCTCTCCCCCTACCCTGTGATCCAAGTCCTCCTTTTCTCTTCTGATCCCTCTTTGCTCTCTCTGACTTGTATTTTTCTTCCATCTGATTAGCCTTATCAATGATGGTAGTAAGAAATGTGAACTATGTAGCCAGTAGGGCACTGTGAAGTGAGGCATGCAAACCCCTCATAAACCTGCTGATCAAATCTACCTCAGTAGGAGCAATCTGTGTAGCATACCTACTCAATATGATAAACTCCACAACATACTCCTCCACTATCCTATACCTTGCTCGAGCTACTCAAACTGTATCAGATTTCTGGTCTTTACCCCTTCTATCAGAAACTCATCAAGCAGTCCCTATCTAAACTTTGCCCAAGTAGGAGGATGATCACCATATGTCCAGGCTTTCCCCTTCAGCAATAACCCAACCAACTCAACTGCTCTAATATTAGAACTAAGTAGTCTCTTTATTGCCTTCTCAACCTGCTCAAGAAAGTCAATCGGCTGTCACCTCTGTCGCCTTTGAACTCTGGCAGATTAAGCTTTAGAAAGCTAAACATAGATACTCCGCCATCATTAATAACTCGACGGGCTCCCTATACAACAGGCTCTCCAGGAACCACAACTAGCTATATAGGAGCTGGAGCAACAGGTACTACAACTGGTGCAACAGGGGGTGGCACTGCTGCTGACATTGGAGGTTGCGACATATTTTGTTGTTCCCGCCTCAATTCTGCTAGTTCCCGATGCAACTCCAACATCCCAGGCATCATTTCCATCCTCTAGGGGTCATCACTCCTCTTTGTCTACTCTGTAGTCTATCAGAATCAGGATGGTCCCTCTAAAATTGAAAATTCCCTTAATTGAGACTCATTAGAGGGTACCTCTACCTCTCTAGTATCCCTATTTCTGTCGTCAAATATCTCTGTAAACTTTCAGAAAATATAACACATACTCAGTATATAACAAAAATGCAGAATACTCATACATACTTGACGAATACAACAAAAGATGAAACAGGAATTCCGATGCTCCATAGTTTACTTAACTCTACCCGTACTGTACTTAGTTACTATTCCTCTATAACCCAGTTACTATTTATCTGAAACCTATGCTCTGATACCACCTTTGTCACATCCCGATTTCAGAACGCGACAGTCCTAGGATGCAGAAGATGCCAGAGGTGACCGACACCCGTAGAACCCAGTATCACATGCAATTACTAATTACCATCAATTTATTAATCAATTACTTAATTACTATTCATTTTATCAATCTATAATATGTCTGTAAATTATACTGCAAACGGCTGTAACATTCATCATATCATGCCATAACATTAAATATACTCCATAATATACTATTCATATATGTTCATAAATTAACTATACCATACACAACCCATGGAGCAGCTAGGATATGAACATACAAAATAAAGTGTTTAAAATTAATTACATTGCTATAGAATACTGCAGGAATCCACAGAGAGTCAAAAGCTGGGATTTCTGCCTCCTACTCTGCACCTGGAAATGGGAAACAATGAAAGGGGTGAATATATAAGATACTCAGTGAATCTAATATGCATTAATCATAAACAAGCACTGGAACATCAACAAAGGATAGGCAAATAAAATAATAATGTCAGTCTGCTTAAGAATATCAAGTTACAGAAGATACTGTGTCAGTAATCAAATTAATAGAAAGAATATCACATGGATAAAGACAGATGTAGGGCCATGAAACTCATATCACATGTATCATCACGTGTCAATAAATATAAGACTGATCAAGTCTTGATAAGACTTGTAGCCCTTCCCAGCTAGGGTATCATTATACAATGTGCACATTGTTGACAGTATGTACCCACTACCCTATCAGAGCGACAGCTCTGTCAAACCACATCGTAGCCAATAAAAGTAAGGAACAAGTCAATAGATACCATTACATAATAATGGAAGGAACAAGTCAATAGATACCATTACATAATAATGGTATCACCAAGTATCAATAATTCATTATCAATCAATTTAAGTAGCAATATAACCAATGGAATATCAATAGCAATTAGATATACAATGACAAAAGGGTTTGGCAAACAACAATGGAATGAAACATAGGTTGGTTATATATGAACAAAAGGTTGGCACAATTGGCATAACAATATCGCTGGTGACGATGACATTCAAATGGTAGGCCTATAGGTGAAGAAGTGATAGGCCTATGACAAAATGAACTAGGCATTTTGTCAAATACTTGGTATGCAACTTTGGATGGATAATTTGACAAGGTTTGGGTGCAACTCCAACATTGCCCCATTAGACATCAACAACTCACAATCAAGAAAATATGATAGACATTAGATATACAACAATAAACAATAATTAAAGGATCAAATAAACTTAGAAAACACAAAGAAAAACAAGCAAAAAGCATGGTGATGAATAGTAAATTTCAATTTGGCCAAGAACGGGAAATTAGGGGCAACTTCCAATCAACAATCCAACGCATTAGGTATGTAATTTGATGCATAAAAGACTCACCTCACACTTTAAATTGGTTTGGAAAATTGATTTTCCACCTAAAGCTTCAAAGGAGGTAAAATTGGCAACTTTGTGAATCTTGATTTTCTATAACAAACCAACCACAAATAATTCATCCATTAGCCTCCAATTAACATATTTTAAGCTTAATTAATATAAACTAACTCAAAATCAACTAGCTAAACCAAACAATTTAGGTTAGGGTTTGGAAATTGGGGATAAATACCCAAATGCATTAATTGATGCAATTAAACTCAAAACACATTCTATTTAACATCTAAAACATATAAATCAAACATAAAAACAAACAAATCAACTCATTAACTCTTATGGATGGTTAGGCTGAAAATTATAAATCAACCAATCTTGAAATTTCTTAATTTTCCATGCAACCCAAGGTTAAAAATCAAAGGATTATTGGTTTAATTCAAATTTTTTCTTAGGTATTCTTAAGAATTTTGGAAGAAATTTGATGGGAGAAGAACTTTAAATTTTCGGCTGTCACGACTCACTTTTGGATCGCGAAGGTCCTATGGTATGAGTAGACTTAAGGTCACCGGAAACCCGTAGAACCTATGAACAGTCTATTTATTAATCATTCAATCAATATTAATTCATTAATCAATACTTAAATCCCATTTATTACTTATAAATTTTATAGAAATTTTGCCAGAGTCCCCTTTGTAATTTTAACCTTATTCCCGACCCAAAAATCGGGTCTCTCAAAATTACGCAGCCTGCACTAAAAAATATTTTTACACTCCTAATAATTTGCCTTCCTTATACTCTCAACTTCATAGTTTCACAGACATACATAACACTTCTAAATCTCTTTTAAAAAATATAAATATTATTTTTGCATTTTCAATATCACTGTCTCTATCACTTCACTATCATTGTCAATATCAATCATTATACATTACACATTATAATTTTTAATGCCACTGAATTATCAATTATTTAAATATTCATTTATCATTATAATATTCAATCATCTAATTACATTCAGTACCATAGAGCTCTATGAGTTGACACTTTTGACTTTTAGAAAATTAAATTCTACCTTAATGTACTTGACATTCTAAGTGAGAAAACAAATTGACTTGGAATCATCTTCCTCTATCTCATCCTGTAAAAATTATAAACCACAATAAGGTGAGTATAAAATACTCAGTGGGCATGTATACATCATTAAACAGATAATATAAACATATAATAATAAAAGTGGTCAATGGTAATCAAGTGTCAATAAATACAATGAAGAATATCAATATATTCAATTTACATGTCAAGGTTAATTAATTTACACACTAAATGTCTTTAGAAGTTTGGGACAGGTAACAATCAAATCGATGATAGAATGGCCATTAATGGTAAGCAATAAGATATAAGCTTGGAATCAATGAACAGGTAAACAGTACTCGTATCATGTAGATAAGACAGATAAAGGGCCATGAAATACGTAGACTATATGTAATCACACAGTCAAACACATATCAATCTCATATCATTTACGTAAGGCGAGCCAGACCTCATGGCTAGGATAAGTCCCTTCCTAGCTAAGGTATTAGTAAACAATGTGCATATTGACGACAGTATGTACCCACTACTCTGTCGGAGCGGCAGCTCTATCAAATCCATATGTAAATAGACCAATGGAATCAATAACAATATCAAGTATTCATTAGGAACATTACGGTAAAATGTCTTTCGATCGATACACATGGGTTTACTTGTAAATCAATGTCAATGCATTTTATTAATCAGGTATCAGTTTTTTTTATTTGATACATAGGTAGCAATTGATAATAAATATCATGGAATGTGGCTAAACATTTGGTGTGCATACTTTTAGGAGCAATTTGGGTACATAGTCAATCAAGTATAATAGGCATTTCAATATCAATAACAATCAATAGATTTGGTGATTTCAATTATCAGAATGATCAAATGATGATCAACAATAACAATGTGACACTTAACCAAGAAAGAAACAAATTCATTGGGTTAACAAATAAAAACATGAATATGCATAATGATAAATACATTACTCACCTCGCTAATATCTTTACGTTTCCACTATTCACTTCTCTACTTTGATCTTCCACTTATATCTTCTTCAGTATTCGAAGAAATACATTAAATTAAACATTAACAATCAGTATTCATCTATATGTTATACATAAATCTTCAATTTAATTTAATAAATTTCCATTTATTCTTTTACTTAGGGTTTTAGCCTAACAACTCTCACTTATAGACCTCATTTTGGCAGTTCGGACATTTCTGTCTCTAACTTAATCTACACTTATCCAATTACTTCAATTATTATTTCTAATTAAACTTAACATATAAGTTCTAACATATCCAAATTTCACATTAAACTCATTACTACACAATTTATGGTGTTAACTTAAACTTACTGTTACAATCAGTCTTGCTGCCTGCATTTTGCCCACAAATCTTATTCTGGCAGATACTGTTCTTTTACTAATAACTCAATCAATACTTAACAAATTACTATAATTCCATTTCCTATTGAAAATAGACAGATAAAATTATAATATATCCAAATTTTAGAATTTTTGGATCACTGAACAATTATTAGTGAATTTTCAAAATCAAATTACTACCCTGAAATTTTTATCCAGACATACCCTGTTTCTATGCTTATAATTAATTTTGTACTCATTCAATTATAAAAAAATTTTATAGTCATTTACATCACATATAAATTATCATCTTTTATGTTTAATACTTTCTCTAATTCAGAATTTAAAATCCTTCTATTAATAGAACTCTATAACTTATATTCTGTTAAATAGTCAATCCGGGCAGATTACACTCATGACCTAATATCTCATAAACTACAAATATAATTGAAAAACCCTTTTATAGTTTATATATAAGACATAAATAAACACTTTTCATGTTGAACACTTCTTCTACTTCTGTCTCTAATGGTCTATATAATAAAAATACAGTAGCATTTTCTAGAAAATCTAATTCAAGGTCAGTCACATTTTTTACCTAATAACTCTTTCCTCACTTTGAATTTTTCAAATTTATTTTACAGACATGTAATTAATATATTTATATACAACTTTGATGTTTTAACCATCTTCAAATGAAGTCATTAAAATTTCGGAATATTAGTCATAAGTTACTGCTTTAAAACAGATTTCAGAAATTATATAAACCCTAACTCATTCTTTACATTTTTTACTTAATTACCTCAATTATTTTCCAAATCAAACCTTAGAACTCTTAAATAAAATTTAAAATAATAATTTTAGAATCATTACCTCAAATCAAAATACTTGAATCCCACCCACCGAAAGCTTGAACATTATTTTTCTATCCTATTTTCTTCATAAACCTACTTCCTTCTTCACTTTTCTAGCTATTTTTGGTTGAATTCTTTGGAAAAGTTGGAAGACATTTTTCTTTGGCTTTTCTCCCCTCTATGGTTTGGTTCCCCTCTCCAAAAATGGCAGCTAACATATACTTATCATATTTTCAAAAGCGAACAAAAAAATTGAAGATAAAAAAATAATAAAAAATTCTAGAATTTTAGTGATTTAGCACCTTTCCAATTAATTTATAAACCAATTAATCATTTTCTATCAAAAATATCATCGCTCCACCACTATGGCCAGCCACCTTGGCTTAATTCTAGAAAGGGTGGGTCCCAAAATTTTGTTTAATTATACTTTTGGCCCAAAATTTTCCTTGTTTGTATTTTTTACCCCAAAAATTTTTGTAATTTATTATGTCTATGCTTTTTAGATTCAACCTCAAGTATGGGGAGTGAAATACCTTATTTTAAGTTGATCTATCCTTTAAAAATAGTTTTGGATTATTTCTGAATCCCAGACAGTGGATTTTCAAAATTGCCCCCAAAGTTGCCTTTATTTATAATTTTTCCATTACTCTTATTTTCATTGTTCCAAAATATTTTTCAACTCTTTCTTTTCACCATAATTTCACTTAAATTAACTTATTTAATCCCCCCAAGTTTGGGTAAAAAATTCTTAAATTATCCGGACCGCTATTTTCCCGACAGTGTTTTCGACACTGACGTTTTCCGAAAAAGTTTTGCATTTGCTTTCTAACTGTCTCTAAAATTATTTCCCATCATTTCAATGCTTTTAAACCAAAAACTGAAAATCAATTCATGCATACAAGATGGGGCTTCTTAGGGTATTATATCGGCCAAGGAAGGAAATGAGAGGAAGAAGATGACCGATGACCAACAAAAGTCTAAGTGTTGCTTATATACTAAGTCAAAAATGGCAAATTGTATTTAGGTTCTTCAACTTTTCATAAATCACACTTTTGCCACATTTCCTTCTGTAATTTATTCTGACAATTTTGTTGAGATTTGGATTTCAAAGTAGAGATTCAAATAGCTTATTTTTATTTATACTTTATTATAAAAATAGTTTTAGAACCATTATGAAACTCAGACAGTCCATTTTCTACTATACCTTCAAAGTTCTATTTATTTATGGTTTTTCCATTACTTACTTTTTTAGTGTTCCTAAATATTTTTTACCTCTTTATTTTCACCATAATTACGCATATATTTATATGATTCTTTATCCCTGGTCAAAATAAAAAATTCATCTATCGACTAGACTTCTATTTTCTCGGTAGTGTTATTGACACTGACGTTTTCTGGGACAGTATCTCATTTGCATTCTAACTGTGTTTCTAAAATTATTTTTAGTCATTTCGATAATTCCAAACTAAAAATTTATAACAATAACATGCAATTATGGTAGGCTTTTCTAGGACATTACAGTTATAATTGCTATTGATGACTTAAATCTCATTAAAACTCATAAAGAGCTTCAAAAAGCAGTTGATTACTTAAAAAGAATTTGAGATGAATGATCTTAAAAAAAGTTATATTTTAGTACACAAATTGAATATTTAGCAAAATGAACTTTTGTTCATTAGTAAGAGATTCTATATGGATAAAATACATTCATTGAGTACTCTAATGGTTATTACTTGATGTGAATAAGGACCATTTTCTGTCTTGAGAAGATAATGAAGATTTGTTGGTCCTGAAATACCATATCTTAATGCAATAGGTGCATGTATTAACCAGTTAAAGGAATGATATCTTAAAAGAAACAAATTAAGACATATTTTACCAAAATTTCATATTTCACCAAAAAAAATTTTTACACATGATTTTCAAAAAAGTTGTGAAATTAGTATTTAACAAATTTGTTCAAATGATAATCTAGCATATTTGTTCACTAAGATATTATCTACTGCAATATTCAAAATATTGGTTCATAATATTAGAATGCAATGTAAACATATTCAGTGATATTACAAATAAGGGAAGTTTAGTATTATACTCTTTTTCCCTTAATCAAAAGTTTTGTCCCAATGGATTTTTCTGGTAAATTTTTAATAAGATAATGTACTATTTGCATGCGAGAATATTATATTATTTTTTCTTCACTTTTGTCATTGGATTTTACTTGTAAGGTTTTAATGAGATATATTTTTTGTAAAAATGGACATCCAAGAGGTAGTATTATAAATATACTAATTAATATGGATATCCATTTATCTATTCTACTACCCCATTACGTTTATATTTAAGTTTAATTTTATTATACCATTAATATTTTATAGCTTATGGTGCATTTGAACCCTATAAATAGATTTTTTATAACTTTGTAAGATGCATCAATATGTAATAGAAATTTTCCTTTATTTTTTTTATTCTTGTGTTTTTATCTAGTATTGTTTTGTTTATTTTCATAATAATATGTTAATTTTCAAAATTTTCCAATACTTTATTAGGGCTAAAAATAAAACAAGTAAAGTCGAATTAAGTATATTTATACATAAAATAATAAATAAAAAATACGTATTTCTAAATTATATGTCAGTTGATATACAAGCCTATAAAGAAGTAGCACACGAAACTACATGAGTCAAATTTACTTAATATTTGACTCATTTATTAAACCAACCCAAATAAAAAAACTTGATATAACTTTTATTAAGTAGAGATCCAAGTAAGTTGTTCATAAGCAGCTTCACTTGTTTGCAATCCTATGCTTGATTGTTATTTTTTTGTTTAATCAAATTTATAAAACTAAAATAAATAATTGAGATCACTGATTTAATTTTAAAAAAAAATTGCATAATAAGACTAAAAGACACATGAAAAATATAATACAATAATATTATCAAAATTTATTTAAAAAAAAAAACACATAAAGGCAAGATGATAATGACGATACATAAAAATATTTATGTAAAAGGTAGTGGCAGTAATATGAGAAAAAAAAATGATTGCTTGAGAAGAAAGGGATTAAAAAATAATAAGAAGAAGAAAAATGGCAGCAAAAAGAAATGTTGTAAGAGAATAAGGAAAAATGAAGCACCCTAGACGGCTGTGAGAAAAAGAGCACGTCTCCGACAATCCCATGCACTTTGTCTCCTTGAAATATGTGTAATAATAAGAAGAAGAAAAAGAAAAGCAAACCCAATCCGACCAATCCAATTCAAGCTAGTCCAGTCCAGTCCCCTACCCACACATTCACTTTCATTCGATTTCAAAACCAAAACTCTCTTTGACCCTTCTTTTCCTTACTCTCTGCTTTTCTTTTTGTCAGACTTCTTTTTGCACGCCTCAATTTCTTTCTTCCTTATTGGCTGTGATGCTAAGTGGCCATTTTCTTATCTGGATGATAAGGGAGATATTTGGTCAAATTAATCATTATTTATAATTATTATTATTTGGGATGATTACCACTTAATAAAAAGTAATTTTTTTTTAAAACTTTTTAATTATTTAATCCCTTTCCATTTGCTGTTTAGGGTTTGATAGTTTAACTCTAAATTAATAATTTAAAGTGTTTTGATAAATAAAAATTAATTATTAATAATTTAAAATTATAATTAAAATGTTAAAAATTTATATTTTTAATTATCAGTATTTAAAATTTAATTGCAAGCTATAAATCATCAAAAGACATTATTTAATCATAAAATTTTTTAATTACATACCCACTAATAGTCAATTCAATAGGTTCAAATTTTGGAGTTAGATTGTAGCAATTGTATATTCTTGATAGGTGCACTGTTCCATTTGCTTTAGGTCGCTAGTCAAGTTTTAACATTTGTATCTAAAACTTGCTAGGGTGCATCAAAATTATTGAGAGATACCAATCTCTTATTTTAATATCACAATAAATATCTAAGTTGTGTCTAAATTTGAAAAAATATTAAAAATTACAAACATTTAGTTAGTTTGATTTATATTTATCTTTATAAAATTAAGAGTTGCGGTTTAATTCACAAACAAATTTAATCCCAGTTTATAAAATCTAATCAAAATAGTAAAGCTAATTTTCAGATATCATATCTAACAAAATGATTTTTAGGAAGATTAAATTTTAATCAAATGATCAAATAAGTGAGTGAATATGTAATTTTATTATTACGCTACCATATGATTTGGTATAGATAGTATATATTTGATGAGGAAAAAAAAAACAATAGAGAAAATATACTGAAGGTGTTAAAAAAAAAAAAGATTTAGATTATGATGTCATGTAATTCCCTCTATTTATATTACTTGTGTTTTGTATTTTATTTGACTCATTTCTGAATGAATTTGTTTATGCTATTATAGACTATGATTCTATGCTCTGTTCTATTTTATTTTTTGTCAGTATTGTCTGTTAGAGAGTAATATATTGGTTATAAATGGAACTTAAGGAGGTTTTATATGATTAAGTTATGTTTGGGAGAGTTTGGGTTAAGTTAGATTGAAAAAAGTTCTCATAACCCGTGAAGCATACGTTCACGGGCGTGAAGCATACCTTCACGAGCGTGAATCAACCTTCATGAGCTTATAAAAAGTTTATGTCTGAATTTCGAATTTTTCACCAGATTGCTTTTACGGACATGAAGATCATCTTCACGGATGTGAAAAGTTGACCTTCACTGGCGTGAAGCATCGAGTTCTATATATATATCTGTTTATTTGTTAACGATCCGAAAATTTCACTATTTTCTCTCTCTTCTTTATTTCTTAACCACCAAACCCTAAATTTATTTCATCTATATTTCTAAGATATTAATACTCAAATTAAAGATTTATTTTGGAAGATAAATACTTTGAGAAAGCTATTAAATCATTCTAAGTCAAGATTTCTTAAAAAATCTCCATTTCTGGAGAAAGAGGTATTTTCTTTAGAACTAGATTTCTGTTATGATTTGAGGTTATAGGTTGTTAGAATAGTTATGTATAAGTCATAGAGAGTATGTTATATATATTTATGGCTATAGATTTTTGTTGTTGGAAGAATTAGGGTAAATGATGAATAATACCAATTATTCTATTATTCCATAATTTTCTTTGAGAATGGTTAAATTAAGTTTAAGAACTATCTAAGAAAACTTTAGAAAGTCTCTAATTACAAGAATTTGATATGGATAATGTTGGGTAAGGAAAACCCTAAGTTTGTGATTTGTTGAAATGTGTTACGCTTGGAACATTAAAGTGCTATTGAGTGATTTGGAGCTTAATAGAGTTTTATGAGTTTCGGTTTAGATTATTGCTTTATAGAGGTGAGTTATGCATATGTGCTTTGTATGTATTTGTATATGTATATATATGATTCTTCTGCTAAATTTCATTATGAGCATATCTATGAAATTGTTAAGTTGATTTTTCCTTGAAACCAACGATATTTGTTATAAATGTATATCTTGATACCATTATTGTGCTTTAGAGTTGGTATTGCTACCCATTTCTTTGGAACCAACTCATTATTATAGTATAAACTAATTATTCTAAAATGTTCAATGATTAATAAGAACCTCTGTTGTAAATAATTGTATTCTGAACCAAGTAGATATTATTGTCAGAATGCCTTCCTTATGAGGAAAATACTACAGGATTGTGTGCACCAGTGATTCAACTAATAGAGTCAAAGTATCAAGGTCCTTCCTAGAGGGGACAAAGTTTTTCTAGGCGTATATTAGCGTAAGCACATGTACTCTGTATGGATATCATAGTATTCCTATTATGTTTATGGATATCGTTAGACTCCTGTTCTGTTTCTTTGTTGTTCTGACATCTACATTGCTTACCCCACATATATATATGTGTACCTGTGATGTGTCATTTCTTATAGTCACTTTTGACCTCTGATTTCTGACCTGTGTATTCTGGTCTATGATTCTGATATGTATATAAACTTTGATTATATATATATTTTGATATCTGTAATATGAACTCTGTTTGTTATATATTATGCATAAAGACAATACTCTGAACCTTTCATCTGATTCTGAGCCTGAGGTATGGCATATGTATAATCATTAAATTGAAGGCTCACTCTCCTTCTGTTGTGGTTTTCAAGTGCTAGAGTCATCGGTTTAGAGATCGAAGATATAGCTTCTTGACTTCTTTCTCCAACAAACTAACTGAAAGTATAGTGTCACGACCTATCTTGGAAGTCGTGATGGTCCTAGGGTACGGGTGATGCATAAGCGACCAGTACCATGTAGAACCCAATAGACTATCTATATGTCATGCAACAAACAAATACAACTCAAATAATTATAAAAATGCTGAGGAAAATTCAACAACATCTCCTCTAAAATAAGATTATGCCTAGAAATCAAACACAGCAAACAACACTTCAAATATCGTTCCCCACAATCAATCTCAACTACAGATCCCTCTGGATCTCCATCAATAACTCAAAATCAATATATATAACATACATCTCAATCATATAAAATAAATCAAACATCAATTATAATCAACATTATA
>CANXYC010541265.1:0-25647 GCA_948193065.1 Aleurites moluccanus | reverse complement strand
CTCTATTAGCTCCTTCTCGAGCTAAACTATCACCTGAAATCCACAGAAGAGGAGTGAGCCTTCAACTCAGTAAGATATGAACATTATGCATTAAGAATTTTATATCGAATTATGATCATGAACAAATAATTATACATGTAAACATGAAAGGGATCATGTGCTTTACTTGAAAGAAAAGTGGTTTTCATACTGGTTTGGCTATATCAAATCATGTCAAATTCAAATCATGATTCATATTTAGAACATAAAATGCCCACAAAGAATGGCATTATCAAATCTCATCTGGTAGAACTGATCACATATCATAACATACGTATCGGTAGCTTTGCTACCTCAACATGCACATATGCTTGGCCAGGCATGCGCCTAAAGCTCCTGGCCCCCTCTAGGTGGAACACCGATAAAAACCCTATCGGCTGGGCTCCCAAAGTGCATAATGAACCAATGAATTTACTCTCATTAGGAAGAGCGTTCTAACCATGGGTCATGGGTATCAAATCGTAGAAGTATCTTGGTCGCAAGACCATCATCCTATATCATTGTCCAAACCGGGTTCACAAGTAAGAGTACATGGACTTAATCCAAGAATATTAATCAAGAGTACATGGACTTGATCCAAGAATATTAATCAAGCCATTCACATTGTTTAAATACAGGTATATATATATATATGCAATAGGATGATCAATATAGGAATACTTTGGTCATTTAATTTCAAAGAACAATAATCAAATAGAATGTTCATACTTACCTCTTACACAAATTCTTTTAGTTTCTCCTTAGCAAAATCTGCCACTTAATCCCTCAATAAATTTTGGATTTCTCCCCCTAAGAAATTCCCAAATATACAAAAATTAGGGTTTCCCAAAATAATAATATTCCACACGATTCCTCATTAATTTATTATCTTAAGTCTCTGTTCTTAATTTCTCCAATAATAATTTCATTTATTCCTCAAAGAAACTACATTAAATTTTCGGAATTACTGTTCACAGTAGTCTAAACCTCCAAATTTCTCCCACATTAATTACCATTAATTGCTTCATATCACAAGCAATAAATTCTGCATACCTAGAATTAATTATCCTAACCCATAAACTTAAATATATCCACAGAAAATAACTTAGGAAGAAAATTTACCTTATTTCCTTCAAACTGATATTTCTGCCAAAAACTTCTCAAATTGATGATTCTGCCTTAATATAGACTAATCTAGAAGTCTATTGCTTTAATCTAAGTTTTAAAGCCTTAGAATATAAAATGGAACAATCTGAGACAAGGACTGAAACTATCGGTGGAAGAAAGAAAGAAAATTGTGAAAACGCTACTGGGGTTCACTGGGTTTAAATAAACTTCTGCCCAGAAACATGCTGACCAGCTCGCCATTCTACCTCGGCAAGTTTCCCTCACCTAAGCCAGCTCGCCAAACCCACTTCGCATTCCCAGCTCGTACTTTCCAACTCGTCAAATCTTGATCCGGCAATGCTGCCTCGCACATTCTGGTTCACATAAGCTACCTCGCGTATGCTGCCTCGCCAGACTCTCCTCACAACTCTTCCTCCCATATGCCACCTCAGCAATGCTTCTTCGCCTCTTCGCTTCTTCGCTCCTTCGCGAACTGCCACTTCGTGCAATCTCTCTTCGCACAATGCCTCTTCGCCTTATTGCCACTTCGGCAAACCCACTCGCCACTTCGCCATTATGCCACTTCGCATTTTCAATTCGCAAAATGCCTCCTCGCACTTTGCTGATTCACCTTACCAAATTCTTCTAAGTTAAACTTCTACCTGAACATCCTACACTTAGTCAGCTCGCAAATGAGTTACAAACATCCAAACTTGTTAATTCTTTTTATCACTTTAAATTAACATGCAGGGGGCATAACATATCAACATTTCAACTCAAAAAGAATCATCACACAGACTGTGGTGACTCTCCAAAAGTCACCCAGACTCCAGCCCCAAAATCTAATAAAATAGCCCTGATACAAATCACCCTCCACTGAGATATGCTTTTCTAAAAATTCTGAAATTTTACAGTCTTCATCTCAACATGCAAATGGACATTTTTCATGTTCACAACTTCAGCTAATTCTACCTCAGCCATTCCCAGTAATTCCAAACAGACACTGCATCCCTATAGAAATTCTCAACCAGACCAGCCTTGCTCAAATAGACAAAACTCATCACATACACAGAATTTTATCAAACTCTTTAATAGAATTATAGCTAAGATATAAATTAACAACTTTTATGTTTTATACTTCACCAAATTATGTCTTTAAGAATATGAAATGATCATTACTGAATCCTGCAGCATCCAAGAACAGAATTTTCTGAAATTCTCAACATTCTCATTTAAAATTTAATAAATTCTCCAAACATACAAAATTAATAAATACACTACAAAATGGCAGATATTACACCTTTCTAACCTCAAATAATCCTTAATTTATTTTTCCTCAATACTTTAGGATCTTAATCATAAGAATCCTCAATAAATTTTTGTAAAGATTTTCTTAAATTTCTGTAAAATTCCTTTTTCAATATTTCTGTTTATTTTGTACTTAAAAATTCTTCTGTAAATATTATTTTATGTATACTTCAGTAATTAATTGAGCCTATTTATGCTTAAATTAATATTATATATGTTACTTTAATATATTATATCCATACTATCTATTGTACTGTCTCACTGTCTACTGTTCTGTCCGCTGGGGTGTTACACATAAGTAACTATCCTAAAGAAAATTTATTATTAAGTGCTTTTAATTATATAGATGATGTTATTAATTAATTTCCAACTTCATTATTAACTTAGTTGTTAACTTTATTTTTTAAGTGCAGGAGAATATTAATAAGCTTTGCAAGTAATTATCTCATCCAGCTTCGCAAGTAATTATCTCAGCCAGCTTCTGAATCCATTGAGTCTACTCCTGTGGATGAGCATCAATTATATCTTCAGACAGTTGAGGAGCCATGAAGGGCAAAGTATATGATATCGGTTCTCAGGCCCTACAGATTTATGATCATGCTGGTGCCAACTTTTCTTCTGCTCCAACCCTATACCTGAGGCTATTCAGTAAGAAATAAAGAAATGATTATCAGTGCAGATACAATAGCAAATATAGGAGGTGGAGAGACGACTTCAAGAGTGTATGAGAGAGCGTGACCGCCAGATTGCGTTGGACAGTAGCACATGCAGCAATTAGAGCTTGATAGATAGTGTATGCAGCAGTGGATGCAGATGGTAGCTGCATCCACTAGAATACTTTTTTCCATTTTTAATATTTGAGACTGTTGCCCCACCGTTGCAGCCTGCTACTCCTGATTTCACTACTTCTCAGCCAACCGGTGATCCTGGGACTGCTGGAGACGATGTGGCTACTGTTGATATTAATGATTATATCCTCAATCATGAGGATTTTGCTAATCTTGAGCACACTACAAACATTAGATAGATTATTAACATTACATTTTGTATATATTTTGGCATATTATTGCTCCTTTTTTTATAATTTTATTTTTATAAATTAATATTTAATGATATTTCTTAATTTTATAAATTAATATTCAATTCATAAATTTATTGCTTACCAAAAAATATTTATATTTTAGAATATATTAAAACAATTACCATTTAAATATAAAAAATTAATTCATATTTACCAACAGATAAAACCTTAAATCCTAATAACCCTATTAGTCAATACATGTTACTAACGGTTCATGTATCTGTTACGACGCACTTTGGGTCGGTATATTATAGAAATCACCCGTTAATTTAGCAATGGATAATACCAGTCAAAAAATTTACTGACTCAACATTATCATTCACTGACGGATATGCAATCGTTAATTTACTGATGGATATAATTGAGCCGTTGGTGAATATTTACCGGTAATGATTTGACCGATTATTTCTCCCGTTGACAATTCATGAGTAAATGTAGTTGTCGACATATTTATTCACTTTACCAACCGAGTTTTCAATTGGTATTTATGCAATTTCTTATAGTAATTGTCCAACACTCATTACCATATAGCATAGTCGATCGAATAGCTGTATAGTAGAATTTTCCTTTCAATTAATTGTGAATCTTATTGTCACATATGACTTGTGTAGCAAGTCTTCATTTTAACCACTCAATTTTTTATTCTATAATTAATTTTCTCTTCGCAACCTTCATCATCTTGAAGGATCTTATCGTCACATATGACTTATGCAGTAAGTCTCCATTTCAACCACTCAACGTCAACTTTTTATTTTATAGTTAATATCATCTTCATAACCTTAATCATCTTAAATGATTGAGTTTAAAAATTTTAAATGAGATTTTTTTTTTCTAAATTTAACTATATATGTTAAGAATGTAAAAAAAAATTAAAATTATATTAGCGAAAGTGAATTTTTCAATTTTCATAGAAATATAAATAACGAAAATGTTCCCAAGTAAAAGTATTGGTATTCAATAATTATGACTTGTTAGGTTTATGAGTTGTGAAATATTGATAGATAACAGTTACTATCATTTGCTTTAATTTTAATTATTTAATTATTATCAGATAAATTAATTAGTCAGTAGGGAATATTGCTCATTTAGAGTATTAAAATCATTTTCAAAGAATTAATAAGAAAATTAAATTAAAGAAATTACTTTTTATTGCAATTGATATAAATATTTAAGACTCAAAATATATTATGGTGAATAAGCATTGCATTTTCTAATAAAAACATAGTTATAGTTTGAAAACATATATCAAAATTACTTATAGTAAGATTAATACAAATGGTTTGAAGTTTATATTAATTTGAAATAAAAATCAAATAAAAGAAATATTATAGTGAATAAGTAATTTTAAAATATGAAAAAAATTAATTAATTACTTTCAAAATTTAAAATTTCTTTCTTGGTTTAATAATAAGGTTTTTCAAAATTATTTTTCAGTAGAAGTAAATATAGTATTTTATTGAAAGAAAAAAAAAAATTGTCAATTAGAATAATAATTTTGATGCAGAAAATGCTAAAAAATATTTAAGAAAATCAATATAGACACATTTTCTAAATAGTAAAATTAATTTTAATGATCAAACTAATTTATACGTTAGTTAAAATTAATTTTTTTTTCATCATATTTAATTAATATATATTATATTATTTATATGTATATATATTTTTCCTTTTCTATTTCAACGATTAAAAATATTTTCAAATCAATTAAAAATATTTTCAAATCAATTTACACATTAATTATTCCCTTCTCGTGATCTTTAACACATTCAAATGTTTTTCGAGTACTATAATAAGAATTCAACTTTGATAGAACAAAACTTAAAAATCTACTTGCAAAGTTAGTTATATAGAACAGTAAGGATTTTTATTTATTTTTTTTGAATTTTCCTTTTTTCTAATCCATAAAAGGATATGAATAATAACCTTCAAAATAAAATTGATAAAGAGAATATAAACAGTCCTACACGACACCCAAATTAAATATGCAAAAATTTATACATTTTTATTTTAAAAATTAATTTTACATATTTCATAGGATTCCCCATTAATATTATTAAACTCCAGATTTACTTAAACATAAACATTTTTAATGTCAATTTATCATAAACTAAAAATTATTGCAATGTCAATTCCAATATTAATCACTTTATTTTCTATAAAAATTCTAAAAAATAAAATGAATCTTAGAAAAACTTGTATCAACAATTTTTTTTATCCTCTCTCCTTCCCTTCAAAATTTTACTTATTGTATCATTTAGAAAAATAAAAAATACCATATTGTATATTACTCCTTTTATTTTTTTTATCTGTTATTTTAGAAATTTATCTATTTATATTTTTAATTATCATTTTAAATTTTTAAAATAATATTTATCTACTTTTTCTTACTTTATTTTTATAATATTTAATTAGAATATAATATCTTAATTTAAAATAAGATTAAAGAAATAAAATTAAATAAGTCATTTTAAATCTAATTAATAAGTGTCTTAATATATACATAAAATCTTAAATGACAGGTAAAATTCAAAATTATACTCCCTCAAAATTTAAGGGAATATAATTTTGAGTTTTATCATAACAAAAAATAATTTATTATATATTACATCGTTATTGAATTGTTTTATATAATATTTTATATATCACAAAATATTAAAATATATTTCAATTTTTAAAAAATATATTTTGTTAACTAATTCAAATTAAAATTTAGTTTTTCTTTATTGAAGTGAAAAAATAAATTATAGTAGTAATTAGAAAAAAGACCGTTGGAACTCGAACCGACAAAGGGAAAACAAAAGATGATGAGGGCATAAAAGACAAAACCCTCATAAATTATATTCTTTTTTGCAACGGTTACTGCACTTTCAAACCTCTAAAGAAATAAAGCAGAGCATACTTACAGTTAAGAGCAAACTATCTAAGAAGAAAGCAACGGTCAAGAACAGTTCAAAAACTCTAATGCTAAATATGAAAATGAAAGTAGAGCCACAAGAAGAAGAAGAAGAGAAAAAAAGACTTTTAATTAGTAGTTGTAAAGTGATAGAATATTTGGAGCCATTAATGTCGAAAGAGCTTCTCTCCAAGTTTCCAGAGAACTCTGTTTTGGATTTTGATTATTCTCGGAGTTCAATATGGTCTCCATTGGTTCCTCGAGTTTACAGTCCTATGGATTTGGATTTGGATTTGATTACGCCTAAAAAACTCAGTTTTGGATTTGGGTTTGGGTTACAATTGGATAGCAATAAAAAGAAAAATGGTTCCAAGAAAATCACCTCTACCGTCAGGAAAAGAATGAAAATGAAGAAGAAAAACAAGAACAAAGTTCAAGCCTCAGATTTTTCTCCAACTCCTATAAAAGCTTCTTGTGCTCTGGTTAGTACAAGGGTAATTAATTCTAACTTATCTTAATTTCAAATTAATTTGGGTTTAATTAAGTAATTTTTTAAAAGAATCTTGATATGGGTTACTCATGAAATAGTTAATTTATTCTGTTTGTATTTCATAGTATTTAATTAACTAAACAAAGCCTAATTAAGTCCTACATGTGACCAGGGATGGAATAAGGTGCTAAAAGCTGCCACTAAACACTTCAAGAAAAAGAAGAAGAAATATCCAACATGCCATGTCAAGCTCTCCAACAATTTAAGAAATTCAAATAATTGAAGTAGGTACAGCCAATTAAATCCTCTGTCTAACTCAATATTGTATTAGTAATTGCTCTAAGCCTTACTTTATATTGAGCTTAGCATTATTCATTATTTGTATTAGAGGGATGGTAATTAATTCTCAAGTGACAAACAGAAATTCTGTTAAGAATCGCATAAAAATAAAATTTTAAAATTTTTTGGTTGCCTTTTTTTTTTTCCTTCTTTTGTAGTCAATGTTCATTTATTGTTTGTAGTTTTTGTAATTTACTTCTATCCATGTATTTGTTCATTCACCTTATTTATTGCACTAAAAATTCACATTATTTTATAATTTGGTTAATTTAGCTTGACTAGTGAGAATTAATCATATAATCATATTATTTAATAACTAGTCGTGATCCCACACAATTTTTTACTTAATTTATATTTTTTATAATATTTCAAACTACACAAGTTATTGTTGTTATTTTATTAGTTTAAATATTATTTTTCAATAATTTTAGCTATTTATATAAGCCAAGTTTATTATATACGAGCCTAACTAAAAATATATATTAATTTGTATAAATTTTAGTTGGAACATATAAAAATATAAATAACATGATTTCATCATAAATCAATTTTAAGTCATTCTTTAAAATATAAGGTATAACACGTGGAGAATTTTTTGCTTTAACAATTTCTTGAAGTGTTAGAATATAAATAAGATGTGGCAATATTACATTCATAAAAGATAAAAATCTTGAGATTTTATTATAAAAATGGGCTATCCAACTTTGATGATTAGTTTTAAAGTTGATTTTTCTAATTCTATATCTAATTTTTATATGATATTTGTGAGATTTCCCCAAATACGTCGTCTAGTCCGTTAGAGGATGAGGTGTTAGAATATAAATAAGATGTGGTGATTTTATATTCATAAAAGATAAAAAATGTTAATATAAAAATGGACTATCCAATTTTAATTAAAGTTGATTTTTCTAAATCTACATCTAATTTTTATATGATATCTATGAGTTTTCGCCCGAATATCTCATCTGATCCGCTATAAGAAATCAAAATATTCATTGGGGTTTAGTTTCATGGATCTAGAGCGTATAACCCTACCCTCTTATCGTGTTTTGAAAATGATTTTGATTTATGGGACCCTATGGGGAGTCGTCATTTTAAATTTTTTGTTGAAAAAGTATAAGATAAAACCCCAATTTTGACTCCAATTTATTTTTTTTATGAAAAATCACTAGACCTTCGAATTAGATTTTTGGATTTGGGGAATAGGTTTTGGATTGTTAATAATGATGATTTGGCTTTCAACTTAATCATGACTTAGAATATAATTTTCATGAATGATATTTATCAGATGCAAATCAGCATATAAAGCAATTAAATCATTCATCCAAAGTAAAAAAATAATTTACATCACAATAGGAGATACCAATTCTAAACCTTATAAGTTTTAGGTTGATCACACATTCCCCAACATTATATTAAAATAAACAACATAAAAGTACTGCAAAAGGAAAAAAATATTTTAGATTTTTGGACTTGATGCTTAACTAAAGCATGCCTACGTATCCCTTTAAATGGGAATAAAAGTTTGCGTAGTTCACCCTTCTTACGAAGAGGTTTTTTGTTTGGAAAAGAGTTCTAAACTTTAGGCATGTTTCAGGATGAAGTTTTAAGGAATGAGTAATTTAAGATGCCATAAATTGAATGGATTTGGATTGAGGGATTTATACTTTTGATAGAAGCGGTCGAAGGGTTTTACCATATCGGAGTTCCACTTTGGAATTTCGGTTTAAGAAATCAAAATAATTCAAAAAGAATTAATTTGAGACTCTAAAGACCAATTTCTTAGTCTTATACTTTTTTTAATTCAATGAGAATTAAGAAAATTGGTTTAAAATTGGGAAACTAAAAGAGAATTCATTAAGTCTAATTATTTTTAATTTAGTTTAATTAATTTTAAATAATTAATTGTTTAGGTTTTCTTTAATTCAAAGAGAATTAAAGGAAAAATTGGTATGTGAGTCTGAAAGAAAGGTGAGAGAGAGGTTGTGAGTAAGGATTGGGAAGGGGTATTTATAGGAAGTTAGGAGGGCAAGAAAATAAGTTACCTACTAGATTCGCCAGGCCTTAATGGCGGATCCGTCCTGCTAAAGTACCACTAGCAAAGGCTAGCGGCAAATGGCAGCTACTTCATGGGTTTGAGCGCTCTGGGCCTACAGCGAGTCCCGTTGGGTATGATATGAGTCCAGCCAAATCCTGGGAGTGCTCTGAAGGTTCTGAGAAGTCTGGTTGCTCCACAAATGACCAGATACTTGCTTTAAAACCTGCAAAAATCTAGTTGTATGCAATAAGGTGCAAAATAATGTATTCACATATGCCCATTTTCATGATTGCTTTTATTGAAAAGTAATCATAATAACAGTAAACACGTAGGTAGAGGATCTTAAGGCTGATACTGGTGCTAAGCTAAGCATATAGAATGGAAGTTGATGAGGATGTTGAGGTAAGCACACATGATGAATGTTGAAGGGAGTTCTGTTTGAAAAAGAGTAAATGTTAATGGTTGCTTGAACTTTGAACAGATTTTGATTTGCCAAGAACTACTTGGGCTTTAAAAAGATTTTGGATTGCTAAGGGTTGTTTGGACTTTGAACAGATTTTGATTTGCAAAGGGCTACTTGGGCTTTGAAAAGATTTTGGATTACCAAGAGTTGCTTGGGCATTAAACATGCAATTTGAGAAGGGTTTGACTTTAGGTATCTTTAGAAGTCCAAATGAAATGAGAGTAACTTCAGGTATGGTTAGAGGTCTGATGATGAAATGAGGACGACTTTAGGAATCTTCCCAAAGTCTGATGAGGAAATGAAATGATGTGACTTTTGAATCTTCAGAAGCTAGAGAAAATAATGTGACTTTTGAATCTTCAAAAGCCATAGAGAATTGATGTGACTTCTAAATCTTTAAAAGC
Source organism: Aleurites moluccanus (assembly GCA_948193065.1). NCBI lineage: Eukaryota > Viridiplantae > Streptophyta > Magnoliopsida > Malpighiales > Euphorbiaceae > Aleurites > Aleurites moluccanus. The sequence continues at coordinate 15,506 of CANXYC010541265.1, read as the reverse complement.
CAAAGGAAATAAAGTGCAATTTAGGATAGCCTAAACTGGAAAGAGTATGATGAAATTTGAGAAGGTGGCACCGTTACCTGAAAATTTTGAAAAGGTAGCACTGTTGCCAGAGATTTTTGAAAAAGTGGTAATATTACTAGGAAATTTTGAAAAAGGTTGCAATATTTCCAGGGAATTTAGAAAAGTGGAAATGTTATCAGGGATTTTGAACAGGTGGCAATGTTGTCAGGAGATTTTGAAAAGGTGGCAATATTACTAGGAGATTTTGAAAAATGGTAATATTGCCAAGAGATTTTGAAAAAGTGGCAATGTTTCCAGGGTTTTTTTGAAAATATGACAACGTTGCTAGGGATTTTTGAACAGGTGACAATGTTGCCAGGAGATTTTGAAAAAGTGGCTTTATTGCCAGAAGATTTTGAAAAGATAGCAATATTGCCAAAATTTTTTGAAAAGGTGGCAATGTTGCTATGGATTTTGAAAAGGTGATAATATTACCAGAGATTTTGAAAAGCTAACAATGTTGCTAGGAGATTTTGAAAAGATGGCAATGTTGTCAGAGATTTTTAAAAGGTGGCAATATTGCAAGAGATATTGAAAAGGTGACAATGTTATCAAGAGATTGAGTGCAATTTAGGATGCCCCAAATTGAAAAAAGTTTGATATGATGCAACTTAAAGGATTTTGCTATGATGCAATTTGAAAAGAGTTTGATGCAACGCCATTGAAAAGATTTTGAGTTCAAAAAGTCATACCTTTTCTAATAATGTAGAGGTATCTCCTCATTTTGTTTATACTTTGCTTTTGGAAATGATCTTTAGCAAAATAATTATAATTTTGTTCTCTGTTTATACAGTCTTTTTGTAGATTGAGTTTATCATACTTATCACACTACTCATGGAATGGAGTTGGTTCTATATGGATATTTAGGAGGAACTATTTTGCCAGCCGGAGGATACTTATTTGTGTTGTCTAAGGGACCATTAGCTTATGCTTCTTATTTTTCTTTTTATTAACTATCAGTCCTAAACTTATGCAGGATGTTGCATGATATTATGACCTTATGAATGTTATGTATGCATGATGCTATCTTTTGGATAATTTAACACTAAACCCTTTCTTTGAATGAAATGCATGCATGCATTTATGTGTTCCTAAATGGTTTATGCAGTTAATATGCAAATTCAATACATTTGGAAAGTAGTTATGTAATGAAACACAATGGAATGCAATTTTATATATTAAAAATGTCTGAAATGCCCCATTTTTTAGGGAATGTGACTTAGAAAAAAGGGTGACTTGGTCGCTTTGATGGTCTTTGAGGTTGAGAGATTTTAACTTTTTCCTTTCGGCCCTGGTCTGGCTAAAAGGAGATTTTGACAACGTTGTCAGATTGGTTGAATATGAATAATCATCTTAGAAGGTTGCAGTCAAGTATGGCCTTAAATTGGTTGATTTTGATCTGGATCAAAGGATCAGCTTTGGTTTGAGGTATAGAAGTATATATGCTTGGCTTTTTCATTAGATGAAAGGTGAATCTGTGGATGTCTATGGCTCATCTTCAAAGGCTATCTAACAACAAGACTAGTTCACTCTAATTGAATTTTTACAATAACTCTGGATTTCTTGACACAAACCAAGTTTTCTTAACACAACCAAATCTAGGTTAGAAAATTCATTTGTTGCTTATTCGGTACATGACTAGTTGAGCATATGGATGTTCAAGGATGGTTGAGTTTGTAGACTTTCTTGAGAGTTTTGGCTTTGGTTTCACAAAGAAAAATGGGTTTGAAAAGTTTGCTTTATTTGATCTAGAAGGGTTTTGATGATGTGGTTTAGCAACATTTAGAGGAAGGATAATGACTCGAGTTGCATTTTGAGAAGTTCAAGTTGCTTATTTTTTTTTTCTTTTTTTTTCAAGGAGCTCGGACTTCAAGAATGAGCTATGAACTTTTTATGTACAAATGGATTTATGTTGTATGTTTGACATCGACATAGGTTTTGATGATTGGCTTATTGATTTGTTCCTGAAATTTGGGCTTTAAAGGTGATATGTTAAACCATTTGAGAGGTTTTGAAATTTTTGGAATGTGAGATTTATTTTGGGTGGTTTTATGTGTTTGCTATTGTAGCATGGTTTATGGAGACGACAAGGGGAGTTATTCCTATTGTTTGAGATTGATTAGACTCTCGGGTGACACTTTATCAATTTGGACTTGATAGGACTGACATACGAGTCATTGAATTGAAAGAAAAGCCATTCAAAATGTAGAAGGACTCTTTGATTTGATGTCTGATCATTTATTTTAAGGAATGATAACCTCAGAGGACTTGTCTCAAATGATGGATTTGATTAACTTAGCTATCTTGACCAAGCAATTATTTAAAGGATGATGACTTTAAAAGACATGCCCCATATGAGGTATAAGAGAAGCTTAGTCGTTTAACTACTTTAACTAATAGATGGAATGATTGACACAAGGTACATACCCTTGAAACATGTTAGATGTGGTTGATTGACAAGATGGATATTGACTCGAAAACTTCTTTAGCTCTTGAATAAGCTTTTGACACAAAGGGGGGTGACTCTAAATGATTGACTCGAGATGACATTGAAGAAAGGTTGGGTTATTCGCCTCTCCCTAAACTCTTGACTTAAAGAGTAATGAACTTTTTATTGTTACAGACTTCACTGTATACTATTTTGAGTGAGATAGTAAAAACAATACTGTTGTGTTTGAACTCTTGACATTTGAATAGGATAAAAACTATTTTCCTTTCATTCTGAAAATTACAAATGGTTTTGAATTTTTGAATGATGCATTTTGACTTTGGATTCCAATTTGAGCTAATTTTTGATCGAGCTGCCCTATTGGGTTTTCAACTAAATGATATTTCTTTCTTTCTTTTTTTATTTCTTTTTCTCTAACTTTTGACCAAGTTGTCCTTTCGAATTTTCGACTTGACAACCTGCTCTAATTTTTGCCTACGCCTCTCTTTCGAGTTTTTAACTTAACGAGCTTATTTTTATTTATTCAATTTTTTAGGCAAATGAATCAAAAGAGGAATGAAATATTAGCAAAAAAAAGGAAAATATGATCTCATTAGAACGACACTCCTGCCAAACAAGTCCTTTTTGAATAGAATAATCCCACTACTAGAGCCTTAGTTATCCTTTTGCTTGGATTTTGGATAGCCATGATTTTGATGAAAAGACATCCATTTTTATGCCCTGGTCGACTTATGATAATCCTCTACGACATGGTCTTATTTGCTTCTCATTGGTTTAAGGCAATAAGGAAAAGACATATGATGTTGAATCTTTTCCTTAAGTAAATTCACTACTTTCTCTTTTAAAAATGAGATCCACTATCAATGATCATCTCGAAAGGTAGCTCAAACTGCCGCAGGATATTGGCATGGATGAAGTGTGCTTCCTTGTAACATTTAATACCTGATAGTAGTTCAATTTCTATTCACCTTGTGAAGTAGTCTATGGCCATTAAGATATTCTCATATCCATTTGAAGATATACTCAAGGACACCCATGCTCCAATTGCAAAGGGCAAATGAGTTACAGTGTAATGATTTTAGAGCTTTGCATGGATTTGAATAGTTGGCATGATCTTTATCAACATGAAATTGAAGCAAATCACCATTTGGAATGAAATTGACTCGAATGTTCTTTTGTCAGATTTGATTGCCCCTTCTATTATGAAATTTGTACTTCCCCTATCTGGATGACAACATATATATAGGTTGGCGAAAAAGACCATTATAGAACCAATCATGTGGTCTTCAAATAGGTTAATGCAAAGGGAAAAGAAATCATCCTTTGGGCATGCTCAGAGATATGAAATTTTTCATCCTTCTTTGGAGTTGGTACTATTTTAGTTAACCCTGAAGGCTCGATGATAAACTTGATGAGGATAACCTTTGCTCCATGTGCTTATATCCTTATGTGAGACAATTCATATACTCTTGATTATTCCTATTTGACAATGTCAACAATTTTCCTTTGTGCTGAAGTTTATTGATCCTTTTGCCTTTTTCCTCTTTTTTCTTCTTTCTTCTCTCTTTTTTTTTATTATATTTTTTATTATTTTTATTTATTCATTCAAATTGGATCAAATATAAAATAATCAAAATGAATAAGAAAGATATAGGCATGTAAGAACTCAAACTTTCATTAACCATCATCCATAATTACATACAAATCTAAAAGAGGTCTAGGATTTATGGATTCAACATAACAAAGAACAAGACACTCTGACTCTGACTTGAACTCTGACTTGGACTCAATCTTAGATAGGTTAGATTAAATGATCTTGAACTTCTCCACAAGCTATGCTAGCTAGGCTTCAGTTGGTCTTGGCTGGGGAGTTGAGATGAGGTGAGGTGAGGGATTAGTTTGTTAGACCTAGTGTTGGCCTTGGAAGAAGAATATCTCTGCTATCCACTAATTTTTGGATTTGGTGCTTCAGATTTATACACTTGTCAGTTTTATGTCTAGTGGTTTGGTGGTACTCACGATATTTGTTCTCATTCCAATTTTTTGGCAAAGGATTTGGAGGTACCCTAGGCTCTAAAGGTTTGATCAATTTTGATTCCAAAGCCTTATTGTACACCACATTTAAAGGCAAGCCAAGGTCATTAAAGGTTCTTCCCTTCAATTTTATGGGTGAATGGTTAGAAATGGTAGCTATTTCCCTACCTTTCTAATTAGTGGGGTTGTTAGAATTAGGAGTATAATTGGTGTTACTCTTGTATCTTATAGAGGACTCATCCTTGATTTGTCCATTTTATATTAAATCCTCTACTTTAGTAGTTGTACCAATGAAAACCTTAAAGTCCGAAAAATATTAGGTTCAGAGATAGGTTTGGTAAACAGGGAGAAAAATCTTAACAATGATGTCAATATGCTCTTGTTCAGTAGGCATATTCACCATATGATCAGCTTTTTGCTCCCCATTTGGCTAAGAAAGTGGAGAAAGATTCCTTTTGTTGTTGTTTGGTGGTTTCTAAGTCCTTTCGGGTGATATCTACCTTAATATTATAATGATCCTACTTGACAAAAGCATTACAAATATCATCCCAAGTTTTCTTGAAATTTGTGTCTAAGTCCACAAACTATCTTATTGCGGCGCCAGTGAAAGACTATTGAAATAATTGAACAATGAGCTTATTGTCTACCCTTAAAGGATTCATTGCCTCCACATACATATTTACATCTTAGGACAGGAGTTACCATTAAATTTGTCCATATCAGGCATTTTAAACTTGGAAGGAACCTTAGCATTAGAGAACATGGCCAAAATGTCAACATCGATCATGTCATTATACCTTTTAATATTTTTGAGAGTCTTTTCCATAACTTCAAATCTTTCCATTAACTTTTTGGTATTAGGTTGACTATGATCTTCTCCTCCTTAGAAAAGATTCGGAGAGGAGGTAAGGGTAGTGTGATAGGTAAAGGTAATAGTCAGTAGTGGTCTGGCAAACTAAATAGCTTTCCTATTGATTGTTAAATCAACAATAGAGGGAATTGAGGTGGAGGCATTATGGCTCGAGTTGGGCTTATTGGTATTCGAGTTTTGGCCAAACATCTCCTTTACCTTTTGTATGATAGATTGACATTGTTGATTCAAGTCTTCAATAAACATATCTTAATGAGCTTTTAAAGCAAAATGAAAAGTGTCCTCATGTCTTTTGAGGAGATTGGCAAGAAGTGAATTCATGGTATCCATTGCAGTCTCAGTTTCTTCGGCCATCGGTACCTGTCAAAAAGAAACACCAGGGTCATAACACTACACTAATTAGGGGGTGACAACATAAATCAAACATACAAGGTTATGATGGAAAATGATTCTCTTACTATCTGGGTAAAGAAATAGGATATTGACAATATTGAGATATGTACTTAAAATGTCATAACAAATCAACATACATAGCCTTTGGCAATGACCGAAGTCATATTTTGGCTAAATTCCTTCATCTAGACCTTCGTTTTGGCATTTTTAGGACTTTTGGGCCATAACTTGATTTGGATATTTTGAAATAAAAGTATTAGGACTTAACACTGCTAAGTCCCAAAGTAATTGTTCAAAAGGTTCTAGATTTAAGGCTTAGGTTGACTCTCATATAGTTCAAGGTACAATATAGACTTATTGGGATGGAATGCATGCTTTATGTGTTATAAATGCATAGGTATGATATGCATGTATGAATGCATATGGGAAAAATTATTTCATGAACATAAATCTTGATTTATTACGAATCATGGAACCTAAGATCTAAGGTCTAATGTTCATAATATGAAGTGTTTGGGTGGCTTAGCTATAGGAACCAATTACACTAGAGTAGTAATATACCTAACCATATGTGAAACAATTGTTTCTCATGTATCCAATAATACAACTGCTTTTTACACTTCAAAAAGATTGAAAGATTCGTTACGGGTTGGATACTTTCACTATCTCCCAATACACTCAAGGAGAGTTGTTAGATCAATGCTACTTGGCATCCGAAAAGTGAATTTTGTAACTGGTTTAGGCAAAGAGCATATGCGAAATGATGTATAAAATGCAAAGTCAAAATTAAATTGAAAGCTAAATTAAAGTTACTTTTAAAAAATATTTTCAATAAATTGGTAGTCTTCTTATTATTTTCTTTTTAGAAAACGGTTTGTCCCAAGTGGAGTCGGCAAATGTGATGCCTCGCCCGAGCACCTCGTTTGATCCACTAGAGGGAATCAGAATGCTCATCGGAGCTCAATCTCACATATCTAGAGCGTATAACCCCGCCCTATTATCGTATTTTGAAAATGATTTTTATTTTTGGGACCTTATTGGGAGTCACCATCTTAATTTATTTTTGTTAGAAAAATATAAGATAAAAATCTAATTTTTATTCTAATTTGCAATCCAATAAAAAGATTACAAGACCTTCGAACTAGATTTATGGATTTGGGGATTATATTTTCTGTTGTTAGTAACAATAATTTAGTTTTCAGTTTAATCATAACTTAAAACACTATTTTCATGAATGACATTTATCGAATACAAAATAATATATAAAGTAATTAAATCATTCATTCAAAGTAAAATAATAATTTACATCACAATAGAGGATACCAACTTTAACCCTTATAGGTTTTAGGCTGATCACACTTCCTTAACATTATATTAAAATAAACAACATAAAAGTGTTACAAAAGAGAAAAAATGTTTTTTTTTGGATTTTTGGACTTAATGATTGACTAAAGCATGTCTACATATCCCTTTAAATAAGAATCAAAATCCATATAGTTCGCACTTCTTGTGAAGGAATTTTTGGTTTGGAGTTGAGTTTTAGACTTTAGGTATATTTTAGGATGAAATTTGATGGAATGATTAATTTAGGATGCCCTAAATTGGATGGATTTGGATTGAGTGATTTATACCTTTGATAGAGGTTGTCATAGGGTTTTACTTTATCGGAGTTCTACTTTGGAATTGGATTCGGTTTAAGAAGTCAAATTAATTCAAAAGGAACTAATTTGAGGCTCTAAAGGCCAATTTCTTAGTCTTATATTCCTTAATTCAATGCAAATTAAGAAATTTGGTTTGAATTCAAAGATAACTAATCCTTTATTTTTTATGTTAATTATAAAACTCAAAGAGAGTTAATTAAGTCTAATTATTTTTAACTTAGTTTAATTAGTTTTAAGTTATTAATTGTTTAGGTTTTCTTTAATTAAAAGATAATTAAAGAGAAAATTGGTGTGTGAGTCTCAAAGAGAGAGATTGTGAGTGAGTTAGGATTGATTGAGGATGGAAAGGATTTATAGGAAGTTAGGAGGGCAAAAAGGGAAGTCACTTGTTGGATTCGCCAAACCTTCAGGGAGGATCCTCCCTGCTGAGCTTGCGGTACCAGCCCTTAAGGGTGGCGGTATATAGCAGTTGCTTCGTCAGTTTGAGTGCTCCGAGCCTTTTTTGCATCTCCAAGGCTCGCAACTGGTCTCGTTCGGTCCAATATGAGTCCAGCTTAGTCCTGGGAGTACTCCAAAGATTTAGGAAAGCCTGGTTACTCCATAAATGACCCAATACTTATTTTAGAACCTGCAAAAGTCTGGTTATATATAATAAAATGCAAAATAACTTGTTCATAATATCAAAGAGGCAATCGATCCCAAACCCAAAGCATGGATATATTATTATACCCAGATGGATCCATGGGCTTACAAAAGAATGGCTTGACCAACTTGGGGCATCACTTGCTTGTCAATTAACAATTGAGTTTATGAAGTAAAAAGAATATCCAATTGCCACTTGAGGGGAGTGTTAGAAGATAAATAAAACGTGAAAATTCTATTATAATACCCTAGAAAGTTATAACTTATATGCATGATTTAAATCTTTGTATGTGGTTCAAAAGTATTGAAATGATGGAAAATAATTTTAGAGACACAGTTAGAAAGCAAAATAGTTACTTTTCCGAAAAGCGGCGGTGTCTAGAACACTGCCGAGAAATTAGCAGTCCAGTCAACAGAAGAATTTCTGAAGTTGACCTGGGAGTAAAAGATCACTATAAAGCATATGTAATTTTGGTAAAAATAAAGAAGTGAAAATCATTTAGGAATACTGAAAAAGTAACCAATGGCAAAATCGTAAATAAAAAGAACTTTAAGTTGAATAGTGGAAATGGGTCCATCGGAGTTACAGAATGACTTTGAAATCATTTTTATAAATAATATAAATTAAAATAAGCTTATTGACTCCCCACTTTGAAATCCAAATCTTGACAAAATTGACATAATAAATTACAGAAGAATTTGGGATCAAAGTGTAATATATGAAAGTTTGAGGATTAAGTTGTAATTTGCCAAATTGATTTTTCTATATAACCAACACTTAAACAAAAATTTGCATCTTCTTCTTCTTTCTTCAATAAGGCCGAACCTACCTTCACCATTTCTCTTCCAATTCTTCTTCATCTTTCACCAAAATTCTTAGAAAAACTTAAAGAAAATTTGAGTTTATGCTTTGTTCTACTTATATCTTCCATTAATTTGCTTGAAATCTTAAAGGAGACAAAGGAATAATTAAGGGGAGATTTTAGGTTCAATAACACCAAGAGATAAGGATGTGTTTTGTTTGATTTTATTATTTATTTATATGATATTTAGGTTAAATTGAATGAGTTTTAAGGTTAATTACATCAATTGATGCAAATTGATAGAAATCCCTACATTGCTAAACCTAATGAAAGTTGTAAGCCTTAGCCATGTCAATTAGTGTTAGATTATGTTAATTGATGTTAGAATATGTTAATTGAAAGTTAATAGGTAACTAATTGGTGATTGGTTTGGTGTAGAATTCAAGTTTTGATAAAGGTGTACCTATTGGCTCATTTGGTGAAATTGGGTGGAATTAAATTTTCCAAAGCTATTTGGAAGCTTAGGTGAGTCTTATATGCATCCTTTAACATGTCATTTGTGTTGAAATTGAAAACTTGGTGTGAAAGCTCATTCATGGCCGAACCTAGTTTACTATTCACATTGCCTTATTTTGCTTGATTTTTGCCTTGTTTTCCATAGCCAATTTGATCCCATTTGATGTTGTTTAATATTGTTTCTTTGATGCCTGTTGTATAATTGCAAATGTGGTTTGTTGTTGGTTGAATTAGGCAAGTCAATTTTGCACCCTAACCTAACCTATTGGCCTGCCATTGTATGCCCAACATGTGTTTGTGCAAATGCCTAGTTTATTTTGTCTTTGGCCTATTGTTTGCATTCCATAGGCCTAACATTTGAATGTCATTATCGCCAGCGATGTTGACATGCCAATTGGCCTACCGTTTTTCTTTGCCGAACCAACTTTTGTTCCATGTCTTTGTTGAATACCAAACCATATATCATTATTCGTATGTCACCTATTACAATGCCATGCAACCTATTGATAATTGATTGATTGATATTAAGCTTATTGATATGGAGGATGCTATTGTTGCATAATGGTATCCACTAATATGTTGTTTCCTTGTATTGATCCTAATGTGGCTTGACAGAGCTACCGATCCGACAGGGTAATGGAAAAATACTGTTGGCGATGTGCACATTGTATTATTGGTGCCCTAGCTAGGAGGGGTTATGGTCCTAGCCATAAGACCTGATCAGTCTTATACTCATTGATATTGATTTGCTACTGGAGACTATATGTTCACATATGGTCCATATTGATTACTGGAGATTGTATGATTTCATATAGTCCATCCCTTTATCTGTCTTTCCATATGATACCGAGCCTATATTTTATTCCTTGGCTATTCTGTAACCTGATATTGATTCTGTATACTGTATCTGACCTGTTGGTACCATTGCTCCATTATTACCTACTGTTTATTTGTTGATGCATATAGATTCACTGAGTATCTTATATACTCACCTTTTCTTTGTTTACCCATTTCAGGAGAGGAGTAGATTCCAGAATCCTATCATCTGTCATCCAAGGATTTATGCTGGCAATCTGATGTATATATTCTAAAGTTGTATTATTATTTTGATGTTCATAATCTAGCTGCTCCATGGGGTATATATGGGTTAGCTAGGAAATGAACATGTATATATACTATGATGATATTATGAGTTATATGATGAATATATGATATGATGTATTGATCATTACAGCCAATTGCAGTAAATTACAGAATGAATTACAGAATAACAAAATGAATGGTAACTAACTAAAATGGATAATATATTGTGGTTTATAGATTATGCATATGATGCTGGGTTCTACGGGTGTCGGTCGCCATTGGCATCTCCCGTGCCCTATAACCGTCGCGATCCGGAAACGGGTCGTGACATCTACATTGATAAAAAAGACAAAAACCTTGAGATGATAATAAGGAAATGGGGTTTTCAACTTTAATAGGTAGCTTTTAAGGTTGGTTCTCCTAAATCTATAACTAATTTCTACTAAATCGTTTAATTTAACTTGAGTTGTGAGAATTAATCATATACATTCATATTATTTTGGATAGAGGCTCAATTTTTGTCACGATCCGAACCAATATCGGGATCGACATTAGGGAATAGGGAAGATATATGCTACTATGAACGCATGATTTTACACCCCCCCAAATCTCATATCTAAACTTTACCAAAATAGCTCTTCAAATCTCAATTGTAAATATACTATTCCAAATCTCACATTAAAAGTTCACAACTTATTCCTCCTCTCGTTAGCCTATAAATAGAGCATCTCATCATTCATTCTAACTCACCATATGGTTATGTGAGGCCTCCCCGAGTGCCATTTTTTTTGTTTTTAAAAGATGGTGAATGATTGATTTTTTATTTATCATTTTTCGATTTTGAAAATTTTCAGGAAGTTGTCGTCTTAATTTACTTTTATATGAAAAAATATAAGGTAAAAACCCAAAATTGACTTTAATTTAAATCCAAAAAATAAATACATTAGACATTCGAACCGAGTTCAGGGACTAGATTTTCTGTTTATGAAACTTAAACTCGCTTTAAATTAATTCTGACTTGAAAATATCATTTTTATAAGCATTTAATTGGATGTCATTTATATGGATGTAAAGCAGTAAATAAATCGGAAAGTGATAAAGCATACATTTAAAGCAATAAAGGAAATTAAAATAGTTTATATAGTTAAGAGTTGAGGATATTAACTCTAACCCTTATAAGTTTTAGGTTAATCACAAATTCATCAATATCACCTTAATTGGAGCTATTAACTATAACTTTTATTGGTTCTAGATTAATAATAAATTCTCCAAAATAAGAGCAAAAGCAAGAAAATGAGTGAACAATAGCAAGAAAAGGATGGAGAAAATATTTTTGAATTTGATGCTTCATATAAAAATATGCCTACGTATCTCTTCGAATGAGAATCAAAATCTACATAGTTCACTTTTCTTACGAACATAGTTCACTTTTCTTACGAAGGGATTTTGGGTTCGGTTTGAAAATAATATTGACTTTTGGTCGATTTAAAAGTTGGTTTTGGGTCTGATGCACAATCTAATTCATGATAACAAGTCTAATTATATCTTTCTTTGAGCTTTTGGGGGAGGTAGCGGTCGAAGCGCTTTGCCGGACCGAGTTTCACTTTTTATTTGTGAAATTCGAGTTAGGTCGGGATGCCCAAATATTTTAATTAATTAATTAATTGATTAATAGGTTCAAAGTACTAAATTAATTCAGTGAGAATTAATTTATGGCTTAAAAGGCCAAAGTTCAATTTTGAATCCCTTTAATTCAAAGAGAAATAAAGAGAACGAGTTTAAATTCAAGGAGAATTAAAAAACTTTATGCAAGAAAATATTAATTGGAGGGAGAAAGGAGAGCTTGCTAAGGAAAATTCAACTTAACAAGTCAATGGGTGTATGAAATGGTGGAGAAGGTGGGAATTTATAGGGTTTGAAGGGAAAAATGGTCATTTTGTCCTTGTGCCATCGGGCAGGGTGTGCCTGCCACTTAACACATTAGTGGCATCCGCCAAAAGTGCTGGCGGTAGCTGCCACCATGCTTTGGCTGATCCACCAAGCCTAGTCGATGACAAGTGGCTTGAGCTTTCCTAGTTATTTTTCAGTCTTTCGGGTCCGCGTAGAGTTTCGTTTCAGTACAATATGAGTTCGGCAATGTCTTGGGGATGCCCTGAAGGTTTAGGGAAGCTTGGTTGCTCGACCAATGGTTTGGTACTCGCTTCAAAACCTTCAAAAGTTTAGGTACACGCAATGAGGTGCAGTTGTGAATGAGGTGCAAAATTACGTGTTCACAACTGCACTTCATTATGATTGCTTTTTTTTTATTGAAAAGTAATCATGATGATTGTTAACACACAGGCTAACCAGTATGATCAGGTAAAGGGATCCTAAGGCTACCATTAGAAAGGTCTGATAACTTTGAAAACTAAAGTTCCCCTAGGAGGGTCTGATAAGTTTGAAAACTAAAGTTCCCTTAGGAGGGTCTGATAAGTTTGAAAATTTGAAGTTCACCTATGAGGGTTTGATAAGTTTGAAATTTTGAAGTTTTCCTATGAGAGTTTGATAAGTTTGAAATTTTGAAGTTCCCATAGAAGGGCCTGATAAGTTTGAAAATTTAAAGTTCCCTTATGAGGGTCTAATAAGTTTGAAAATTTGAAGTTCTCCTATAAGGATTTGATAAGTTTAAAATTGAAGTTTCCCTAAGAGGGTTTGAAAAGTTATAAAATTTAAAGTTTCTCTTAGAGGGTCTGATAATGGTGCTGAGGTAAGTCCACAAGGTTCTATTTGAAAATGTCACTGGTGCTAAGGTAAGCACACAATGTTTCATTTGAAAATGCTATTAGTGTTAAGGTAAACACATAAGATTTTGTTTGAAAATGTTGTTGGTACTAAGGTAAGCACGCAAGTTTTGTTTTGAAAATTTATTGGTGCTATGGTAAGCACATAAGTTTTGTTTAGAAGTGAGTAAATGCCAAGGGCTGCTTAGGCTTTTGCAAATTACTTTGTGTTTGCCACGAGCTGCTTGGACTTTGAAAATGATTTTGGCTTTACCACGGGCTACTTGGGCTTTGAAAATGACTTTGGATTTGCCACAGGCTGCTTAGGCTTTGAAAATAATTTGAATTTGCCATGAGCTACTTGGGTTTTGAAAATGATTTTAGATTTTTCATGGTATGCTTAGATTTTGAAAATGATTTTGGATTTGCCATGGTCTGCTTAGGCTTTGAAAATGGCTTTGGATTTTTCAAGGTCTACTTAGGCTTTGAAAATGACTTTGGATTTGCCATGGGCTGTTTGGGTTTTGAAAATCATTTTTGATTTGCCATGGTCTTATTGGGCTTTGAAAATGATTTTGGATTTATCACAATCTGCTTGACCTTTGAAAATGACTTTGGATTTGCTACGGGTTGCTTGAATTTTGAAAATGACTTTAGATTTGGCACGGTCTGCTTAGGTTTTGAAAATGATTTTGGATTTGCCACAGTCTGCTTGGGCTTTGAAAATGACTTTGGATTAGCCACGAGCTGCTTGGGCTTTGAAAATGATTTTAGATTTGCCATAGTTGCTTGGGATTTGAAAATGACTTTGGTGTGATGCAATTTCAAAAAAGAGTTTGATGCAAGGAGTTAGATGCAATGCTATTTAGGATGCCCTAAATTGCAAAGAGCTTGAGTTCAATAAGTTATATGTAACACCTTAGCCTAAACCCTGATAGGGACCTTTAGGGAAATTATTTTTCTTTCTTTATGATGTGTTAATATGATATGTGAATGCATGGAATATATATGTATGCATGTTATATGACCTAATTTTTAGGCCTAGAATTATTTTGAAGTCAGTTAGGATGCAATCGGGTAAGTTTGGAATTTTTGGTGATCGGGGGACTAAATTGTAATTTTGCAATTTTTCGAGGTTTTATAAATTTATTAGTATATTTGAGTAAAGGAAAGAATAAAAGTGAATGTAAATGGTCTTAAATTATTTATTTGGAGATTATATGGAAAAATGTACCCGATTGGAGACAATTTCGGAAAAACAGCTCAACGGGGGCATTTGAGGGGTTTCGGAGTAAATTAAGGCCCTTATTGTAATTTTACTATGAATATGGGATTATAAGGTGTGTGTGATTCTATTATAACAGTTTAGGCTTGATTAAATCTAGCCGTTGGATTAAATGATGGAAAATCAGACGGTTGGATCGTTCGAGAGCATTTTAGCTATCGTGAGCTTACCTTATTAGATTTTTGCCCTAAGCTTTATAATTTGGTGTGGATGATCTGATGTAAGCTTGGTTTACTTTGACTTTTGATGGCCAATGGTATTAAAGTATGAAAATTGGATGGTTAGATGTTGATTTTAAAGCTTAAGTACCAATACACTAAAGCACCCAATTCCATCATTTGTATAAATACCTAATTCAGCCATTTTCTTCTTCTTCTTTGAGAAATTGTTGCAGAAACTTTCAGCCCTTCTCTCTTTTAGGTTCAGCCATCACCCATCCTTCCATTTCCTTATGTTTTTCTTTACATTTTTTATGGAAATCCATCAATTCCTATAGCCTAAACACTAATTTGGCCTTTAAAAGCTTGGAGGAATTCATTTGGGCAACTAAATAACCTAAAGAAGAAATCGAAGAATTTGGGGTAAGTTGATTTTCTTTGAAATCTTTTAGTTTGGTTTTGGTTATATGATGATTCTAGTTGCTATTTAGAGTTTGGATTGTATTTTGGAACCTAAATGGAACCTAGGTTATATTGTATGGATTTAGTTGATTTAAAGCTTTAAGAATAGTTAATTTATTGTGTTTGTTATGAATTATTGGTTAAAGATTGAAAATATATTGATTTGGAACAAAGTTCATATTGGTCGAATTCAAATATGCCTAGGGTTAGGTTGGTTTGTTTTGTTTTAAGTGTTTGGAATGTTTGAATGAAGTATTTGGATTATGGAAATGAATTTGGCATTGTTAGAATTTGGAAATGAAATGAAATGGAAATGTGTTCATGTTGGCC
>CANXYC010541235.1:0-11207 GCA_948193065.1 Aleurites moluccanus | reverse complement strand
TATATATATATATATATATATATATATATGTCATTTATGGAAATATTGATTATATATGATGCATGATATATGATATATACTTATGACAGCCAATTGCAGAATGGTGACAGAATAACTGACAGGTTAACAGAATGAATAATAGGATAATATAATGGATGGTAACTATAATAAATGAATAATATATTAAGGTTGATAGATTGTGTAATGATACTGGGTTCTATGGGTGCCGGTCGCCATTGACATTTCACGTGCCCTAGGACCGTTGCAGTCCAGGAAACCGGGTCATGACAGAGGTGATATCAGAGCACTAGGTTTACAAAATGTGAATCTAGGTTACAGATGAATAGTGACTATATTACAGAGGAATAGTGATTAGTTACAGAATGGGGTAGAATTAAGTATACCATGGAGCATAGGATTTCCTTTGTCGTCTATTGCTGTCATCATCTGTTATATGTCATTATTCTTCATTTTTACTATATTTTGAGACTGTTTCCATTTTCTTGACAGATTACATAGATGTCCGACAGTAGAGACAGAGGCACCAGGGAGGCTGGGATTGCCTCCAATGAGTCCCTAGTAAGGGAGATTAGTGTACCAAAGGGTCCATCTTAATCCCGACAGACTACAGAGGACACAAAGTGGGGAGATGACCCATGGAGGGTATAGATGATAGAGGTATGATGGAGTTAAGGAGAGAGTTAGCTTATTTGAAGAGGGAGAGACAGCAGGCACAGCCAGCGTCTGCTCCTGCAGTGGTACCTCCACCATTAGTACCTGAGGCAGTGGCACAGGCTCCTGTGCATCCAGTGGGGGCTCAGAGGGAGCCAGCTGCATAGGGAGGTAGGAGAGAGATAGAGGAGGGCGGAGTCTCCATGTTTAGTTTTCTGAAGCTAAACTTACCTGAGTTAAGAGGGGACGAAGGTATAGACCCGGT
Organism: Aleurites moluccanus; assembly: GCA_948193065.1. Lineage (NCBI taxonomy): Eukaryota > Viridiplantae > Streptophyta > Magnoliopsida > Malpighiales > Euphorbiaceae > Aleurites > Aleurites moluccanus. Next base: position 10,270 of record CANXYC010541235.1, on the reverse strand, counting down.
TGACTTTTTGGAGGAGGTAGAGAAGGTAGTAAGGAGACTACCTTTTTCTGAGTTGAGATTAGTGGAGTTGGTGGGTTTATTACTAAAGGGTAAGGCCTAGACTTGGTTCTTGGGATGTATGGACATCAGGCTATATGGAGAGCAACCACCTACTTGGGCAGAGTTCCTACAGGGTTTAATTGAGGAGTTCATCATTGAGGGTGATAGGACCCGTAATTTGGTCAAATTTGAGTAGCTAGAGCAGGGGGGACCAATCAATGGAGGAGTATGCTGAGGAGTTTATATGGCTAAGTAGATATGTTGCTCATTTAGTATGATTAGTAGATTCCGGAGGGGTTTACATGATGCACCTCACAATGCCTTATTAGCTACGGATTTCACTACTTTGACTACAGTAATTGACAAGGCCATACAGATGGAGGAAAAGTACAATACTGAGAGAGCCAAGAGGGAACAGAAGAGAAAGGGTGGTCCAGGATCACAAGTTAAGAAGGGGGAGAGCAGCTCCCATCCTATTCATGTTAAGCCGATACCCCGATTCGAGCAGAGATCATCTGGGGGTAGTCAAAGGAAGAGATTGCACAGGAGAGGACCACCTGTGGTACGGTCTGCACCTACTTACTCACAAAGCTCATCTAGACCAGCAGTATAAGTATTTGGTTTACTAGTTTATGGGTTTTGTAGTCGAAGACATGGAGGGGAGTGTTAGAGACAGACTGGTGCTTGTTTGAGGTGTGGCCAGCAGGATCATTATGCTAATATGTGTCCTTTGAGGCCTGATTAGCAACCATTAGTCACAGTTTCTCAGCCAGTGGTTCAGGCTAGTCAGAATATGGGTAGAGAGGTTTTCGGTAGAGGCAGAGGCAGGGAAGAACAAGCTCCTAGTGATATTCAGGTTTCATCTGGTAGGGCCCAGAGAAGAGTTTCTGCTGTTAACACTCAGGAGACACAGAAACCTGATGATGTTGAGATAGGTGGCTTGAATAGGGAATGATGTAACAGATGCATTGATTGACTTTGGTACTTTACACTTTTTGTTTGCATCAGTTAAATAGACAGAGATAAATTATCGAATGTATCTTAGAAACAATTGCACTTATGAGGAAAAATGTATAAGTAAATTATGGTTATCTAAGATGTGATATTGAAATGTATGATAATGTTTTACTTGTTAATTTAATAGAGTTATCTATGTTGCAATTAATGTAATACTTGGTATTGAATGGGGAACTGTTCATCGAGTAGTTATTGATTGTTATAAGAAGAAAGTCATATTTCAATTGCCAGAATTTGAATTCCAAAATGATAAATAAGGAATTAGAATCAATTTCATTTATGTGATTCAAGCTAAAAGGATAATAAAGAAGAAATTGTACAATATATTTAATATATAGTGAATGTGTAAAAGATTTCTATAAGGATTGATTAGATATTTATGATCCGAGAAGTTCTTTAATATATTTTCTATGTAGTTACAAAACATATTCAAAGATTAATTAGATAGTTAAGAGTTAAGAAGAAATACTCAAGGACTGTTTAAAACCCGGTAAGGACACTATAAGTTTCGGGTATTGTAATCCTGGTTAATAAATGATTCAATTGCATATATAGATTTAGTGAATATAGTGTTTAAGTTGTATAATGGATAAGTTTATTAATGACATTCTTATCTAATTTAAGAGTGAAAAGGAACATATAGAGCACTTGGGGATTATGTTATAGATACTATGAGAGTATATGCCAAGCTGAATATATATCAATATTAGTTAATTGAAATGTGTTTTGAGAATCATATAGTACGTAAAGATAGTAATAAGGATAAATTTTAAGGTAAGGGCAATGATTAGATTACCTCAGTATATTAATGTTTTAATGTAGTTCTTGGAAAAAGGAAAATTCTACAAGAGATTGTAAAAGATTTTCCCAGGATTCTAACTTTGATTGATTAAGTTAACCGGTAAATAAGAGAAGTATTAACGGACATATGAATGAGAAAGTATAGCTTCTAGACATTGAAGTTTTTCTTCATAAATGGTATAGAGTTAATATTACCATCAGTGAATGATAATTTTATATAGTACTATAAAGATTCCAGAATTTAATTAAGATGTGTTATAAATGAATGATTACAGGTGATTCTAGATAGTTAGAGAACCATGGAATAAACTACTTGATATATGATTTGAAAATAGTAGCAATAGTAATTGCATTAAATATTTAAAGTATGATGTTAAGTGTGAAAATGAATAAATCATAAGAATCTTCAGTATATGCATAGTATATAATGTAAATAGAAGAATCTGAATCTTAGGTAACGAAGATGAGTTAATTGTTAAAGAACGGTGACTGTGAAAAGTTTTGTCATTCGAGTAAAGTTAATAGTATGATAGATATTCTTAGTCAAAAGACTAAGGGTAGTCTAATTCATATCTTTATTGTTAAGGGACCACTGAATTGTACAATGAATAAATAAATTGATATGGGCATGGAGTTGGATTTGGATCCCAGGATCGAAACCAGGCTCTAATAGCCTAATTCCGGATTAAACTATTATTAATTGATGATATTAAAGTGACAAAAGATCGGAATCCATATCTTATGAAGTTAAAGGAAAAATGTTCAAAAGAATAAAACATTAGAGTTCACAGAAAAGGATAGTAATATGAACTATGATAAATAGCTATGTAGCCAATGATAAAGGATTCTGAGATCGAAAGTTAAAGAAGGACTATTATTGATGACATCATATGAAAAGATAATGTGGCTAAGTTGTATCTAAAAGCTTAACCTATTAATAGAATAAGATTGAACATTAGAAGTCATCGAGTTGACACAGATAATTCAATTACCCGAATGGATCTGGAAACAAGTTAATTTGTACAGTTATACCTTTGACAATGATTGCTAATGGAGGGATATAATTTATTTCTTATCTTTTGACAGAAATTTCAAACAACTATGAATATACTATTATGATTTAATATAGCATTCCATTCATAAACAGATGGACAATAAGAGCGAATGATATAGACAGTAGAAATATGTTAAGGTTAAGTGTACTGAAATTTAAAGGTTATGGTGATAAGTAATTGTCACTGATTGAATTTTCATATAGCAACAATATTAATCTTTTATTGGTATGGCTCCATTTGAAGTACTATATGGTAGAAAATGTAGATCTTCAGAGTGTTGAATGGAGCCAGATAAAAGAAGCAGTTAGAGAGACTATAGAGAAAAAGGGTTCCTATGATTAAAGAGCATATGAGAATTTCCTTCAAATGGAAAGCATTATAGAAATTGGCAAGAAAGGAAAATTGTCACTGAAATAAGTGAGACCGTTGAGGTATTGAAAGGATTGGTAATGTAACTTAAAGTTTGACTCTTCCTTTCAATATGAATCATGTTATCTAGTATTCCACGTTCTGATACTATGAAAAAAGTGTCAGACCTGTTACATGAGTTGGAAGTATAAGTGTTGATATTAATGAGGAGATACCATAAGAGTAGAATTCATAGAAGGTGTAAATTGTCGAGTCCGACAATTTCTGAATAAAAGAGTTTTCAATGGTAAAAGTATTGTAGAAGAATCGGACTATGGATAAAGGTACATGAGGAAGTGAACAAATACAAAGGCCAATTATATGTTCTTGTTGCAATACTGAGATGTGCATGTTTTATTTAAATTCGAGGACAAATTTATTTGTAGGGGGGTAGAATGTAATACCCTATAAATTCCTAATTCATGTGCATGAATTAATTCACAGTATGTGGTCCATTAGTCTTGAATTAGTGGGAAATAATTTTAGAGACACAATCAGAAAGCAAATTTGAAACTTTTCCGGAAAGCGGCGGTGCCAGGAACAATGTCAAAAAATAAGCAGTCCGGTCAACGAAAGAATTTCTGAAGTTGATTTAGGCGTAAAAGATGACCCTAATTTATGATTAGGTTCGGTAAAAAGAAAGAAGTGAAAATCATTTAGGAACACTGAAAAAGTAAGTAATGGCATTTTGGTAAATAAAGGGAAATTCAAGGTGAATAGTGGAAAGTGATCGGTCGGAGTTACAGAATGACTCCAAAATCATTTTTATAAATAAGGATAAATTAAAATAAGCCTATACACTTTCCACACTAATATCTAAATCCTGACAGAATTGTCAGAATAAATTACAGAAGATTTAAGGACCAAAGTGTAAAGGATGGAACTTGAAGGATTTAGTTGTAATTTATCATTTGAGTTTGTCTTATATGGCCATCACTATTTCGGTTTCTTTTCCATTTCATTCCACCATTGCTGTAGCTTCCAATTCCTTTCTTCCATATACCATTTTTCATATTTCTTATAGATTTCTTTAAGATTTTGATGGAAAAATAGTAAATCAACCTAGCGAAATCCATTTCTACCATCAATTTGAAGTGAGGAGCAAAGGATTGGGAGAAAAAACTACATGAAGATTTCGGCCATCATTGAGCTTAGAGGTAAAGTTGTTGTTTTGTTAAGTTTGATTAATGATTTAGTGATTATTTAGGTTTAATTGAATAGGTATTGTGTTTAACTGTATTAGTTTATCTTAATTTGATGGAATTTCTCATTTGAACCTTGAAATTGAAGTTGTAAAGGATGGATTGTTGAATGAGAGTTAGGAATTGTTAATTTATGTTAGAAATGATCAATTGGATATGAATAAACAACTAATTGATGGTTAATTTAATGTAGAATTGGAGATTGTGAAAATTATATTTTCAAAGTAACCAAAATTGGGGATTTCGGTGGAATTGGTGGCAATTGAGTGTACATTGGCTAATTGGATCATTAGGTGAGTTTACATTGCATCAAATATCATGTTTGAATCATTCAATTGAGAATTGGAAACCATTTGCAAAATACCCCTTGTGGCCGAACCAACCTAGCCTAAATTTGCCTATTGAATTGCTTGATTTTCTTTGATTTTTCCTTGCCATTTTGAGCCATTTTAATGTTGTTTAAATTGTGTTTATTGATACCTTTGCTTTGTATGACAATGTACCTTGTTGTTGGTTTGAATGGGCAAGTCAATTTTGCACCAAAACCTAACCTATTGGCTTGCCAATGTATGCCCACCAAGTGTTCGACAAAATGCCTAGTTCAATTGTCATTGACCTATTAGTTTGCATGCCATTGTCGCCAATGACATTGGCATGCCAATTGACCTACCATTTCGGCCATCGAACCAACTTTTGTTTCATACCTTTACTTATTACCATACTTGCCATTGTTTATTGTACATTATATCTGACATTGCCAATGAGCATTCTATATACTATATTGACTGATACTGAACTGACTATTATTTGATTGACTGTTATCCGGATGCCATTGTTGCTTATGGTATCCCTCGTTATTGACCCTGATATGGTTTGGCAGAACTACCGATTTGACAGGGTAATGGAGAAATACTGTCGACCTTGTGCACATTGTAGTATTGAACCCTAGCTAGGAGGGGTTATGGTCCTGGCCATAGGGCCTGATCAGCCTTATGCTTATATGATACTAGTGACATACATGGTCCAGTGATATTGATTGTCTGGAGACTGTATGATTTCTTTTCATATAGTCCGTCTTATTATCTACCTTTCCATATGTAACCGAGCTTATATATGATATTTCTTTGGTTTACTGTACCCTGACAGCCATTTTGTGCACTACTATTCCTTTGACTGAAACCATTATTTAATTATGCCTATTATTTATTGCGATGCATGTAAATTCATTGAGTATCATCTATACTCACCTTTTTGTTTATTTACCCCCTTTAAGGAAAGGAGTAGGTTGCAGAATCCCTTCATTTGTCTTCCGTGGATTTCTACTATAGTCTATTCTATATATTTCTAGATTGCTATATTTATAATTGAGATTTCTTTATCTAGATGCTCCATGGGTATGTATTGGGTAGCTAGGAGATGAACATTATATATATATATATGTGTGTGTGTGTGTGTGTGTGTGTGTCATTTATGGAAATATTGATTATATATGATGCATGTTATATGATATATACTTGTGACAGCCAATTGCAGAATGGTAACAATATAGCTGACAGGTTAACAGAATGAATAACAGGATAATATAATGGATGGTAATTATAATAAATGTATAATATATTGAGGTTGATAGACTGTATAATAGTACTGGGTTCTACGGGGCCGGTCGCCATTGGCATTTTTCGTGCCCTAGGACCGTCGCGGTCTAGGAAACCGGGTCGTGACAAGTAATTGACTGTTATGAAAAGAAGATTAAATTCCAAGCAGAGGGGTGTGATAAATTTGAGTATCAGGGTGATAAGAGTGATTTGGGAATTAAAATCATTTCTACTATTGGAGCAAGGAGACTCTTACGAAAGGGATATCATGCATACTTGGCAAGTATAATGGATACTCAGAAGACTTCAAAGGGAGTTGATCAAACTCCTATTGTCAATGACTTTCAAGACTTGTTTCCTGAAGATTTGCCGGGTTTGCCACCTGAGAGGGAGATTGAGTTTGAGATTGAAGTCTATCCGAGTACAAACCCTATATCAATCCCACCTTATAGAATGGCTCCAACAAAACTAAAAGAGTTAAAAGTGCAGTTGCAAGACTTGCTAGATAAAGGGTTTATCAAACCCAGTAGTTCACCATGAGGCGCTCCTGTGTTATTTGTCAAGAAGAACGATGGTTCGTTGTGAATGTGTATTGATTACAGACAGTTGAATAAAGTGACCATTAAGAATAAATATCCATTGCCACGAATTGATGATCTGTTTGATCAATTGCAAGGAGCTAGTTATTTTTTCGAGATTGACCTTAGATCACATTATCATCAATTGAGAATTAAAAATGAAGATGTGTCTAAAACTTCTTTCAGAACCCGATATGGTCACTACGAATTCCTTCTATTGCCATTTGAGTTAACCAATGCCCCTACTGCTTTTATGGACCTAATGAATCGGGTGTTCAAGCCCTATTTGGATAAGTTTGTCATTGTATTCATGGATGACATTCTTATCTATTCCAAAAGCCAGGAAGAACATGAAGAGCATCTGAGAATAGTGTTGCAGATATTGCGAGAGCATAAGATGTTTGCTAAGCTATCAAAGTGTGAATTCTGGCTTACTGAGGTATGTTTCCTTGGTCATATTATGGGAAAAGATGGCATTAAAGTGGATCTATAGAAGGTGGAAGCTGTAGCTAATTAGCCACGACCTACTAATGTAACAAAAGTGCGGAGTTTCTTAGGTATGGTTGGTTAATATAGATGGTTTGTTAAAGATTTTTCAAGAATTGTAGCTCCAATAACTAAACTGGCCAGAAAGCAACAAAGATTCCTGTGGACTGATGAATGTGAGAAGAGCTTCCAAACTTTGAAATCATGTCTTACATCAGCACCATGCTGGAATTACCAATAGAGAATGGCAAATTCACAGTATATTGTGATGCTTCGAGGGTCAGACTTGGTTGTGTCTTAATGCAGGATAAGAGGGTAATTGCTTATGCTTCTCGTCAATTGAAGAAACACAAGTTAAATTATCCTATACAAAATTTAGAAATGGTTGTAATTGTATTTGCCTTAAAGATTTGGAGGCATTACTTATATAGGAAGAAATGTGAGATCTACACAGATCATAAAAGTTTATAGTATATTTTGCAGCAAAAAGATCTAAACCTTCGACAGTGAAGTTGGGTTGAACTATTGAAGGATTATGATTGCCAGATATTATACCACCTAGATAAAGCTAATGTTGTGGCAGATGCATTGAGCAAAAAATCTATGGGGAGTTTAGCTCACATTACAATTGTAAAGAGACCAATAATCAGAGAAGTGAAAGAGTTACTTGATATAAACCAAGCTCTAATAGCCCAATTTCATATGAAGCCAACCTTAATTGATGAGATTAAGGTAACATAAGACAAAGATTCTCAGTTATTAAAGTTAAAAGAAGATGTTCGAACTGGGAAAGCCCCAGAATTCACTGTTGATAATGGGGTACTAAAATGTGGGAAACGGTTATGTATGCCAAATGTAGATGGGCTTAAAGAGCAAATTATGAGGGAGATACATCATGCATTATACAGTGTTCATCCTGGAATAACGAAGATGTATTATGATCTAAAGGAGCATTATTGGTGGCCCAATATGAAGAGGGATGTAGCTCAATTTGTCTCCACTTGTTTAGCCTGTCAGCAGGTTAAATTTGAACATCAGAAGCCATCAGGGCTATTAAAGGATATATAACTGCCAGAGTGGAAATGGGATCAGGTAACCATGGACTTTGTAGTTAGTTTACCTAGAACTTCATAAGGATATGACTTTATCTGGGTAATAGTTAATCGATTGACTAAGACAGCTCACTTCCTATAAGTGAAAAGTAGCTGCTCAGTATGCCCAATTGTATGTTGACAAAATAGTACGACTTCATGGCATACCATTAACTATTATTTCAGATAGAGGGACTCAATTTACTGCAAGGTTCTGGCAGAAGTTTCAAGAAGCACTAAGTACTCAATTGCACTTTAGTATGACCTTTCATCCATGAACAAATGGGCAATTAGAACATACAATTCAGATATTGGAAGATATGCTCCATTTGTGTGTATTGGACTTTAAAAGGAATTGGGATTAATATTTGCCTTTGATTGAATTTTCCTACAACAATAGTTATCATTCAACTATTGGCATGACACCATATGAAGCATTGTATGGTAGAAAATGCATATCTCCTGTGTGTTGGGTGGAACTAGGGAAAAAATAATTAGAAGGTCTTGAATTAATTAAAAAGACCATGGAGAAGATCCCAATTATTCAAGAAAGGATGAAGACAGCTTTTAGTCGACAGAAAAGTTATACAAACCCGAAGAGAAAATATTTTCATTTTGCTATAGGTGATAATGTATTTTTAAAGATTTCACCTATGAGAGATGTAATGAGATTTGGCAAGAAAGGGAAACTATCACCTAGATATGTCGAGCCATTCGAGATATTAGAGAAGGTCGACAATGTGTCCTATTGGTTAGCACTCCCACCTAATATGAGCCACGTTCATCCAGTGTTTCATGTTTCCATGCTACGTAAATATGTGTCTAATCCATCATATATCTTGGAACCACAAGCTATTGAGGTTGATGAAGACTTGACTTATGAAGAGACACCAGTGAAGATAATATATCAACAAGTCAGGCAATTGCGTAATAAAGAGATCCTAATGGTTAAAATTTTATTGAAGAACCTGATGATGGATGAATATACCTGGGAAAGTGAGTAGAACATGAGAACAAGATATCCATTTTTATTCCAGTGACGAGGTATACATAATTTAAAATTTTGAGGGTGAATTTTATTAAAGGAGGGTAGAGTGTAACACCCTCAAATTTTATTTATATAACCTTGAATATATATTGTTTAAGCATAAATAAAAGTTGATTTAGAAATTAGAACATCATATTTGCGCGATTTCACAAATCACTACCGGTGGATAGGTAAGCACGTCGACGTTTTGATTAACGAACGGGTTCAAAATTTTAAAATTTTAATATCACCATTAGACTCATAAGCTGGAGAAATATAAGAAATATTGTTTCAGAATTGAAATGAAATCAAAAGATAAATAGTTATAAGTTCCAGGATCAAAATGCGAATACGAGATATGTAGGGGGGAAAATCGAATTAACTAAAAGTTAATTCATATAAATTCTATCTAATTCTTCATAAAATATAAAACTCTCCTCCTTCCACAATTAATGACAGTCAAGTCTCCTCCTTCTCCAAAACTCCACCAATTTCATCCAAACTTCAAGTAAAAACGATAAAAATCTCGGTTAAACTACCAATTAAGCTAGTTTCCATCGAACATTCCAAGAAATTCAAGCTAGAAATTGATGAAACTCCAAACCTAAATTTTGGCCACTTGAAGAATTCAGGTAAGGATGATTTTTCTCCATTCTTTTGATTCATTTAAGCTATATAAATGATTATAAACATGATTAGATCGATAGATTTAAAGATTGGATCGACATTAGAGAAAACCTAAAACTAGGTTTATGTTTGAAATGGATTTTCTTTATAGGATTCAATAATTCTAATTAATGTTTAAATATGTTAGTTATCATCTATTTAAGTGTAACACCTCAGTTGAAAGGCTTAGAACACAACCTTTAGGGGCAAGCCAAAGGGGGTTTTCTTATATGTTTGTATGATATGTATGATGCATGTTTATGCTTATATTGAATGAATATGCATGTTTTAGATGGTTTTATACA
>CANXYC010541213.1:0-14842 GCA_948193065.1 Aleurites moluccanus | reverse complement strand
TATAAAAAAAACACTCACTCTATTATTAGATATATTTTTTTTTTTTTTAAATATTTTTTTTTTTATATATATATATATATATATATATATATATATATATATATATATATATATATATATATATTTCCCTTCGATATGATGAGAAAAATCAAAGGTGGGGAAAAACAAAGAATCATTTTTGTTTGATGGGAGGCCAAGGCAGGTCTAAATGAATCATTTTTATTTTATTTTTCTTTTCTATTTATGGGTTCTCTTTTATTTTCATTAAGCCACCAACACATGTCCATTTAATTGGGTGTTCTCATATCTCATTGATGTGTGAATGCATGTCTACCTCAAAATCTAATGACTTGCTTTTCTATGATGAAAAATAGAGAAAACTATTTGTGCTAGCAAGAATATGGTCCTCTTTTCTTTTTTCTTTTTTACTTAAAAATCACTAAACATTATGATAAATATATAAATCACTCCATTTTCTATAAATTGAAAATAATAATCTATTTTGTATTAATTGATATTAATTATATTGATTAATGAGTTGATCTGAATTTGAAAAATATTAAAATTTTTAAAGATTCGATTTATCTAATTTTCATATTTTTTTTTACAAATTAAGATGCATTATACGAGTTACAAACAATTTTAATGTTAACAAAATAAAAATTAAGAGGGATTATATAGTTGAAATATAATATTAAACTCTTATATAAATAAAATACTCCTTCCATTACACATTTTTTGAAATGTCTCAATTTAATTATTCCATTTATAATTCAAACTATATTTTATTTTAATTTTATAATAATATCCTCATTAAAAAAAGTATAAGGAAATATAAAAATTAATTAAAAGATATAAAATATAAGAGAATTAGCAAAATAGAGGGACATTAAAATAATAAATATATTAAAATAATAAATAAATTAAAAAGATTAAAATAAATTAAAATTTTATTCTTAAAAATTATATATTTTACAATTAGAACGTTTATTATAAAATAGAAAAAATAATAATTTAACTGACAGTCTAATGCCAATCATAATATATTCTCTTCTTTTTTTAATAAATATCGTTTTAGAAAATTTATTTTGTTATTAAATAAATGTTACTTTTAAAAAACTAAGACTATATTAATTTTTTTTTTCAATTTTAATATTTAAATTTATTGTTTTTATTTAATAACTATAAAAATTTATTTTTTAATAATAAAGATATTTTGTTAAATAATTTTTTTTTTTTATTATCATAATGATTTACTTTGTTTCTTAATATGTGTATAAAAATTTGAAATAATACTTATCCAGAAAATAAATAATGATTTAAATTCATATACTTTCTATCTTTTAAGATTTTTGATGTATTAAAAAATTTATGAGTGTACAAGTATACACATGCATTGTTTATCCTAACAAAGGCATAGACAAAGAAATGTCCCTCCAATGCCTTGAAGGGTCATTTTTTAGCAACCACCACAAATCATGCCTTTTTAATTTTATACATTAATTATTATACAAACTTTGTCTTACCATCATTAATTAAGTATTATCTTCTTCATTAACACCTAATAATGACTAATTAATTCTTCCAAAAAAAATCATTACTAATTGATTAATTTGTTAATAACGATTATCTGTTTGTTGCCTAATAAATAATTAAAAAAAACAAGGATTTTAATCTTTTAATTTTGTTTTAAAATGCTTCTAGGATCTAATTATTCAAACCCAAAAAAAGTTGAGAGCATCGAATCCTTGTTCGAATACTGCCATTTTTAGCTGTATGAATGCATGGGTATAGTATAGCATTGGATTATCAGATTTCTTATATGTATATATAAACATGGCAAATACTTAGTTGTTTTTATTAGGTAGAGAGTTGTCAGCTGAATTATTGGTAGGATTTAATAATACATAAAATTTATAATGTATTTTTTTTTTATCTAAATGATTTTTGTTTAACATAAAAAATACATCAATAAATTCATTAAATAAAAAACTATCAAAATATAATTTTTTAAAATTTTTTAAATAGATAAAATGAAACACATGAGGAGTTGCTGTGTAAAAATACACAGCAACCCCCCTCAACCCGAATTATCCACTCACACTAATATATATAGAATTTTATCATTACCATATCCATAAATCGAGCTGTTTGAATTGGATTAGAAGTAAGTTTAAATTTAATTTGAAATATTTTTATTAAATTTAACTTAATTTTAATTTGAATTATTTTAATTTAAATTCAATTTAAATTTTATAATAAATTTTGGGTTGAGTTTATGTTGACCCATTTATATGTTAATATCTAATAATAAAAAATTAGTTGCTTCAGCTAATATATTATTGTATATTCGTATTAATAATTTAGCAGCTGAAATTTCATGCATTATTACTGTTGATGAGAGATTAGATGACAAATCAAAGACAGGGCTACTTTTAGGTCCGCCATCTTAATCAAAAATAATCTTATTAATATATAATTTTTTTATTTAATTCATTAAAATTTAATTTTTTCGTACTTTTGACACATCCAACATTAATTTTATAAAAAATTTATATTTATTTAAAAAGTTTTAATTACTTTTTAATATATACTCTGCACTTTTATCTCTTCAAATATAAATATGTAATTAAAAATTATATTTAAGAATAATTTGATTATATGTGTGATTAAGTGATAAATCATATTTATATTTTATAATAAAATTTTAAAATTAATTTATAAAAAATATATATATTAAAAAAGATAGTCATAAATTTTAAAATAAAATTTAGTCCAATTAACATAAGACGATAATAGAAAAAAAAATAGTTTGATTATAAATTTTAAAATAATTATATATTCTATTATTAAGTAATAATGACTTGTTAATTATTTTTTAACCAGTTACAAATATCATCTTTTGAAGAAAAAAGAATATTGTTAACTCAAATATTAACTTCTGGACTAAAATACAGTAATAATAATAGTTCATGTATATTAAAGTATTTAAAAAAATATAAATTAAATACAAAAATAATGATAAAAATATGTTATTGTGTTTTTATTCATTTCAATTAAAACTTATATAAACCAATATATATATATATAAATGATTCAACTTGTATATAGATTAGGTACTATTCTCTCTTTTTTTTTTTTTTTTTTTAACACTGAAGGAGGGGATTTCAGTTAATTATCCAGTATATGCAGATATAGGCACACTTTTGATTTGAAGAGTGAATTTATATTTTTCATATGTACAATCTACGAATTATTTTATATTTATTGACTTCAATAATCAAACCTAATTGAATAAACTTTAGGATTGAGCCATTATTAGTTGAATGGCATCCATTTCATCCTCAAAAGAAACTGTCAAACTATGAATCGGATATCCCCAAGCAGTGACACTAACTCATCCCTTGAAGCCTTGGAATCATTTAAACTACTTTTGCCAGACAATTTTTTTTTTTATCTTTTCTTCAATTTTTTTTTTTGTATGTGTTCTTAATATTCTTTTGTTTATTAGTATTTTTTCCATCATTCTTGATCCTGACCCTTGAGCAATGGTTAAATAATTCTAGTTTTATAACTTCTAAAAGAAGCCAAATATTACAAAAAAAAAAAAAAAAAATGTTTCCTGAAACAAACAAAAATGTTGAGCTGGATTCTCATAAGTGACAGAAAATTACTATTTATACAAAAGCAAAGTCCTTCTAAGATTAATAAATAAATAAATAAATTTCAATTTTGTTACTCAGACTTTAATTTATCATAGTTTAAACCCTTATCCATTATATATCACAATACAAGTAATTGAGTATTACACGAGTGGCGTAATTTTAATAAATTTAGGATTCATTTGGTAGGCTATAACAAAATGTTACATAATTTAATCAAGTGAATTTCTAGCAGAGACTTTTGCTAAGGAGCACGTCCCTCTCAATTTTGAATTTTTTTTATTAATTTTTTAATAAAATTACTATTTAGTCTATAAAATTTAACCTAATTAATACTTCAATTCATATATTTTGAGAAACTCACTAGCTAATCTATATATTTTGATTTCATTAACATAATTGATAATTTCTGTCAATTTTAAAGTTAAAATCTTATAAAAAGATTGAAATATCATTTATTTATATTTAAATTTTTCATCTCAATTAAAAATCAAATTTCAATATTTCTTTTACTGTGATAATTTGCATGAGATAAATATCACAATTTGAATTCATGATTTTATTGAACTATAAAATTGATATTAATCCAATTTTAATCTCAGGTCAAATTATTTGTTTGTATAAAATTAAAGTCTTAAATCTAATTTTAAGCTAATAGTATTAAAAATTCTATCATAAAATTCACAGATATATTGATAAAATTCTTAAATAAACACTTAAGAAATGAAAGGGAAAATAATAAAATTGTGCCCCTTTTTAAAATTCTGAATCTGTCCTGATTTCTAATATATAGTTGATTAAATAACATTACATTTCATTATAGCATACTAAGTGTATCTCGAACGTTCCTTATAATAAATTCAACGATAGAAGTGAATTTAAGCATTTATCAACAAAATTTTGCCCATAACTATAATGGCAATGTTCTGTAGAAGAATAGTGTATAATGTGGATGTTGGATGCAATTGGGTTTATGTTACTTCTATATATACTTGGTTCTTTGAGCACGTTTCCAGAATCTTGCTGTTACAATTCCACTTCTTTTTTGGATTAAAATATAATAGTACAGCAACTTTTTTCTGGTAATTTCAGATTCCCCACCTTGAAAGATGCAATCTTGTAGCTGTAGGAAGTAAAAATAGGAGCTTTTCATCTTTATATTTTATGTATTTATATATAAATTTATGATCTTGTTGAGGGGCTAAAGTGGGTTTGATCTGCATCCATATATGGAATAATTGCAGATCTTTTGTTCTGAATTTATGCCACAGTAACAGATGCTCATAACATTTATTCTCCTTTCTTTTTCTTCTTCTGATGAAACTGTAATTAAAATTTGGAGAATGGTTTTAACTGATTTGTATGTATTTTATTATTCAAGGCTTTGGATTTGTAGTTTATTTATTTTTATATTATTGGTTGACAGTTAAGACTTGTTATTCTTTTTTCATTCATTTCTGTTCATATAAGGATAAAATTGCTTGAAATTTGTTTATTTTTAAGGGATTTTTGTTTCTTTTTGTGCTTTGTTTATGTCAACAGATCACTGTTCATTCCTATCCATATAAGGAATAAATAAAATGGCAAATATATGTATATAGTGGACAAATATAAATATGTAAATATACTATATATACATATCTTCTACTTGAAGTCTTTTAGAATATAAGAAAGAATTTTATGCCTTACATTTTGAATTCAACATTATTGGTGTTGATTATCCAAGTAATCTGTATCTTTCTTTCTTTTTCATGTTCTTTCCTCAGCTTCTTCTCTTTAAGTATTCACAGTAGAATGAAATCTGATGCACTTTTTGGTATTAGCAAAGAGAATTGAACATAAATAAACTTTCTGCAATTTTTTTCTGACTATCATATTAAGGATTCTTGTAAATGAACACTTCAAATATCGATTTTCAAGAACGAATTCAACAAAACCATGGACTAATTGGTGATTTTTCTCATCATTCCTCACAGTGTTTTGGTACCCAACAGAGATGGAACATGGGAATTCCTCTGCAGCCACCGGTCGAAGAGGCAAGACTACAACAACAGCAAGATCTTAGGCATGATAAGTCTTCAACCAGTATTATGAGTCGCTTTGAATCGCCAGCTTCAGCCTTTTATGCAACAGAAAGATATATGGGTCTTCAACAGTATGATTCTCAAGTTAGTGTTCCTTTGCGTTTTTCATACTCCAAGTCCTATGATTCACAGTTTCCTTCAGAACACTCTTCGGGGGAAAATTATGCTATTGATTCAGGAGAGCAAGCTGACCGTAACTTGGAATTGAGAAACAACTTGCAGTCAATTGTTAAATCTCATTTCTCTGATGATCATTATTTCAAGTCTTATAAGGGCCCCCGCAGCAGTTCTTCAGGAAACAAAGTACATCATCTAGAAAGCAATAAGATGTCATCAAGTAATGAAGCCGCCAGTCGCTTTTCGATTCCTTTCCAAGAAGATCAGGATCATAGAGTATGTATTTTCCATCCTGCTTGGTATTAGCCTTTACTAGTTTTAAGCTTCTCTCTTATATATACATGTACTTGTTTATGCACAGCTTGGCCTCAAACCATGTAGTTCTCCATTTGCACAGCTGGGATTTTCTTCTCGACAAGAGATACAATCTTCGAGATTTTCTTCTGGCAATCCTGCGGCAACTGGGGCTGCACTTTCAAGTAAAACAAGAATAAGATGGACTCAAGATCTCCACGAGAAGTTTGCTAAGTGTGTAAATCGCCTTGGGGGTGCTGAGAGTAAGTAACTTGAAGAAATGAGCTTTATATGAATTGAATAAGAAATCAACCATCATTCATCTTTGTAATTATTTGTTGATTAATTATAGAAGCGACGCCAAAGGCAATACTTAAGCTGATGGACACAGATGTATTGACTATCTTTCATGTAAAAAGTCATTTGCAGGTAATATTGCTTTACTCAAAACTTTCAGTTTTGTGTGTGTTTCAGTTTGGATTTTTATTTTCTTTCTAAAATCAAAATTTTCATTTCTCTTCCCCTTTTCTTGCAGAAATATAGAATTGCAAAATACATGCCTGATTCTTCAGAAGGTAAAGCTCTTGTTAAAGATTTTCTCTTTTGATGTCATGTGAAAGTGTTTTATTACTTTAAGTTCCATTTATAATTGCAGGACTATTGTTTTTTTTTTTATGATTTTATGATAACTTTGTTCTAGCAAAATTACTTGGTAATTCTAATTCAATTACCTTTTGTTCTGCAGGAAAGGCTGAGAAAAGAACAAGCATAAATGATGTATCACAGGTCGACACAAAAACGTAAAAATCATACCCCTTCCCTCTTCATTTGGTTATTGTTTTAGCACTATGTCAACAATCATTTCTTTCACTTGACCATCTAGTTTTACAATAGAATGTTAATCATGTGTAGCAGTGGCCTGCAAGTCACAGAGGCACTGCAACTGCAATTAGATGTCCAAAGGCGTCTGCATGAACAGTTAGAGGTAAATCAATGGGATCTTTCATTAGTAAACTGTTCATATCATTTCAACACCTTAGTTTTTTGAATTCTTGTTAACATTCTTTACATAGTCTATTCTTTCTTTATTTGCAACCAGCCTTCTTATCTTCACTTGTTTACTTTTTTAATTGACAGATACAGAAAAATCTTCAATTACGAATTGAAGAACAAGGAAGACTGCTGAAGAGTATGTTTGATCAACATCAGAAGACAAGTAAGAGTATCTTCAAGAATCAGAATTTGGATAACATATCCCCAGATGATGAACCAGCATTCAGTCTTGAAGATTTTGAGGTTTCCATTGCAGAAGGTACTAATAATACCCACTTCCCATCCAAGATAAGTTAGATCTTCCAAGAACATAGAATTACTATCATTTTCATTTACTAGCTTGATCGATTCGATATAATCGGTGACTCTACTTCTCAGTACAACTGAATCAAGAAGAATGAACAAGTCGTTGCTGCTATGTAAAGAAAACATAGGCGTCTGTATTTACTTCAATCCCGAAATCAATTTACATTTAATGGATCTATAAAGAAAGAAGTAAATGCATAAAAATGGTTTATGCTATGATATATAAAATACCCTTCAGAACTAGGAAGTGTGATTTTCTGCAAAAATTGAGGCATTCATTTTTTGGAATTTTGTATGTGTTAGAAAAATGTTCTTGCATAAATGATGTACTTTCAAGCTCATAATACATTAAAAGTATCAGATTTTTTTTTTATGTCCAATCTATTAGTCTGGTTCTGGTAGTAAATTTCAATACTTTTGTCATGTTTCTAGTTAGATTTGCATAAGATGCTTAACAGGAATCCAAGCGAAAATTTGATGAACAAATGCAGAATTTTTTTTTTTCATTTCCTGACACTAAGCATCTGGCCAATTTGTTAAAATGACCCTTAATTTCTAGCCATATTACAGAACGGTGCAATAGTGGCACTTCCCAAGAAGCAAGCCATTTAACTTTCAGTTCAAATATTCTTAAGAATAACTTGAAAATGGGGAAAGCTAAAATATGAGGCTTCCCCTTCTTCTTTTTGGCCAGAGCTTTGTCAAGATTGATGTTGGTAACAGTAAACAAAAGTTGAAGCTTAAAAGTCAGCTAGTGGACTAATTCATGATTAATGGTTTTGAATTATAATTAAAAGTAAAATGCTGCTAATTTAAATATAGAAACATTGGTATGGTTTTGTGTTGTCATTCTTTCCCATGCTTATTTAGAGTTTTGGTAATAATGTTGTCATTCTTCACCATGTTTCGCCTGTTATTCTATAGTTGAACTGCAGAGAGATTGCCTCAGCATTGGATAAGCAATGTTTTTTTGGTATTGCAGTGGCATCTTCTGTTGAGAATAATATCCTCTAACATATGTTGATCAAATGCAATTACAAATTGATTTTAAAAGCTATAATGGCTCAAAAGCAGTTAGAAACTGCCTTTTAAAAAAACACGTTGAAGGATACTTTTCAAAAAGCAGCAGTTTCAGAAACATTGCAAGATGGATATCACTTAAGAATGTTGTCATTTTTTGCCATGTTTAGCATGCTAGTGATAGTTGAAGTAGAGAGATTGCCAAGGAATTGGATATGGACAAATTCAAAACATACAGCAAGGACTGTTGAACATTGCTGAATTTGATTGCCTTAGAATTGGATATGCATCCAATGCTCTTCTTACTGTCCTTATACATACAAAAAGGAGTACATCATTTTTTCATCAATGGAAAATGAAGTCACAATTCTTTGATTGATGAAAACGCTATAGGTTTGAACTTCTAACCTCCTGAGCAGGCATAGAAATAGGAAATTGTCAATTTCAGAGAATTTGGTAAAGTGATAAAATTGAAGTCTGCCTCAAAATAACAAAATGGAAGCTGAAATAGGTGTTGCAAACCCTAAAAGGAAAAAAGGAAACAAAATACTGCAACATTGGATCCATTACATAAATAAAAAAAATTAGACCCAAATTAAAAATGGTCCAAAATTGTCTAAACTACTGATTTTGGAGGTCAAAACTGGATGAGGTGCTATGAAGCATTTGAATCAGCATTTTTTCATATATTATAATTGTCCGTTTGGCACAACTTATGAAGAGGAAAAAGTAATTTTTTTTTATGAAAAGCTGATTTTAACTCAGTTTCTAGTGTTTGGTAAATATCAAAATTAATAAAAATAATTATTTAGATAGCTAAAATTCAGCTTTTTGGATAAATTAAAAATTGTAACTTTTCAGAAAAGCTGAATTTTAGATTAAACGCGTAGCTGATTTTAAAAAATTAATAAACAAAAATATCCTTATGAGTTTATAAACAGTTTTTAAATTGTATTTTACCAAACACAAACATATAGCTAATTATTTTTAAAAATATCACTTTTAGAAAAATAACTTTTCTCCATAAGAAAAATTATTTTCATAAACTGTGTCAAACTGAACTTAAGTGTCGTAACTCATTCCAGCTTAAAAGTAACTCATTCCAGCTTAAAAGTTATGGCCCTCCAACTAATAAAACTAATACCCTATTAGGCTTTTGTCGATCCAAAGGGTCCAGAAACTCTATACTGGCCGCACATCACCTCCTACGCTTGCACTTCCTTATATTATCTCTTCTGCCATAAGTACTGTACTATCATCTTATGATCATTGTCTAGAGGTGTACTATCATTCATTTCATAGAACTTGTACATTAAAGTAGTACTTGCCATTTTGTTCACATATAAACCAATTAATTGTCCCAAACAAATTAATTAAAAGGTCTCGTTATAATAGAAAAAAAGTGAAGTTTTATCCAAGAAAATTTTGACTAAATGCAACAGACTTGGTCAAATTAATTTGTATTTCTTGAAATATACAATAAATACCAATCTCGAACCATGGTGAAAATTAACTGGAGTAGGGGTGAGAAAAAACCAGAACAACCAAAAATCGAACCAAACTAAACTTAATTCAGTCGGTTCGGTTTGGTTCAGTTTATTTTTGTAAATTTTAATCCATTTGTTTTGGTTTAATTTTTTTTTCAAAAAATCTAAAATAACCAAACTGATCGAAATATATATCTATAAGTATATTTTTTTTAATAACTATATATGTATTTTGTTGGAAAACAAAAATAACCGAATAATTGAATTGAAATATGTTAGTTTGATTCGGTTAATTTTGTAAAAATTTTAGTTTGATTCAGTTCGATTCAAAATTCTGTTAGGTTGGATTTTTTAAAATTTCAATTGGTTAATTCGATTTTTCTAAATTTCAATTCAATTCAAACCAAACCGACTGAATGATCACCCCTAAGCTGGAGTTGAGTCGGATGATAAAGTTGTTTCACTTCTCTTGTATAAGGACTTCTAACCTCATGCTTTTCACCCTTTCTTTTTTTTTTGGTGCAGATTCCGAGACATCTGCAGCTGCAAATTGAGAAAAATGGTAGGAAGCCGAAGATGATGCTGCAGCACAAACAGAAAATAAATGAAAATAACCAATAATTTTATATAATAACTTAATCTCATGTTTGTATAGCCCATGAATCCAACCTGGAGATGTTTATACTTTTAGCTGATTGATCTTGTTCTAATTAAAAATAAATCATTTAAAGCACTTCATATTGAACTTCTAAAATGACTATTGAAGAAAATTATAGGTTGCTTATGTTTGAAAGAGATGATTGAAAGAATTCCCACATTAAATTAGCATAAATTTTACAATAAAGAGATGATTTTTAGTCAATAATTCATGATTTCTGATATTTCAATGAATCTATGTTATCTTTCATAGCTGCTTGTAGCTCTTTTGTTGGTCGTTTCTTAGCAGGTGCAAACTGTTCTATAAATCCATACTTCAATAATATATAGTGTTTGTGTTTTTTCCATTGACTGTTTTTTATACCACAAGTCAGGAAAAATTGTAGATGAATCTAATTCACAAGGTTATATTGTATATTAATTAACAGTGATTAAATATATAAAATAATAATTATCCTATGAATTGAATATAATAACTAATTATTAAATCTATAAATATGTATTATAATTAACATGTTGATATACCAATCACAATTAATTAGTTTATAATTTAATTTAACTAACTAGAGTAAACTAAAAATTTATCCTCAGACACATGGCAAAACAAATATCTATATAAAATAAAAAAAAATTCAAAATCAATAAAACCTAATTTAGAGGGCTATTTGGTTGGTCAACTAAACACTCCTAATTGTCGATTGCCAACATCCACGTTGTCAATTGGAAAAATTTGTGATGTTTAGTTAACCAACTAAAAACTTTGATTATGGCAAAATTTCTTTTCAATCGACAAATTTCATAATCAATTATAAGCTATTTTTAGCGATTGGCGATTTAAAAATCACATTTTTATACCAATCGTACATTTAATGATCGCTCTATCAATCACCCCTTAATTCATTTTTCTTGTATCCTTTATTCATTTTTCTTGTATCCTTTAAAAATACGAAGGATGAAAGATTTGAATTTCGTGCTCATTATTATAGTGAGATTTTTTATGAATTTGACGAAAGTTATTAAATAAAAAAATTTATAAAGAATAAGAATTATGGCAAAGATGATATTTTCTCTCTCTATTATAATGTGCCATATAGGACTGAATATATTAGCCTTTTTTCATAAATAACATCACATTTATCCAATAAAAAGAAAGATAAGATTTTTAAAAAATTATCCAAGATTTGATATAATATATGTTTTTATCTCTGTTATTTTAATATTAGCTACTTCAGTATATATTAAAGCCCACTATTAATTATACATATTTTTTATTTTATGAAGTGGTTAAGTTTATTTTTTATTTTTTTTATGAAGTGGTCAAGTTAAATAATGGCTACACCATCATTCTTCTACTTAAGAAAATTACCTTCATTCAGACTAAATTCAATAACATGAATTATGATTTATAAATATATTTTATTTATTATTAACTATGTAATTTATTTATTTTTATGAATGAAAATTATAAATAATAATAATAATGTTTATATTTCTT
This sequence comes from Aleurites moluccanus, assembly GCA_948193065.1. Taxonomy (NCBI): domain Eukaryota; kingdom Viridiplantae; phylum Streptophyta; class Magnoliopsida; order Malpighiales; family Euphorbiaceae; genus Aleurites; species Aleurites moluccanus. The sequence continues at coordinate 2,667 of CANXYC010541213.1, read as the reverse complement.
ATCATTTAATTTAGTTGTGAAACCCTTAATGTGTAGTTTATTCAATAAAAATTTGAAATTAGAATAAAATAACTCAAATTAGGGTAAGCAATAAAATGATATAAAATAATTTTTATATTATATATAGTAAAAATAAACCATATTTTTTTATCAAAGAGATGGGCTTCAGACCTAGAAAATCCCTACACAATGGAATAATTAAAAATTTTGAAGTATAAGATCAAATTCACTTAAAATTCTAATATTTTATTTATAATTCAAAATCTAAGTAATATTTTTATTTCACAAAATTACCCTATTCGTAAATTATTATTTTAAAAAGAAATGTGAAATATGAAGGTAATTTTTAATTATTATTAATTAATAATTGAGTGATTGAATATTTATTTATATATAAAATATATAATTAATTTAAATATAATTATTATTGTCTAAAATTTTTATTTTATTCAATATATACATTACAATGTGTGTGTTTTGAAGCCTGTAAAAAAAAAAAAAACCTTCTTTGTGGAGTCTCACACTGAAGACAGAGAGATTTGTTTATTATAGAGAGAGAGAGAGAGAGAGAGAGAGAGAGAGAAACAAAGCTCAGAAAAGCGTAAAAATGGAGGATATGAAGAAGAGGAAGATGGAGGAGTCCAGTAACGGCGGTGAAATCTCTACAACCCAAGAGCACCTTCGTTCTCTCCTTGACCCTCTCAACAAATCCCAGCTTGTCGATCTTCTCTCTAGATTGTGTGTCTTCTCTTTCTTTCTCCTCCTCCTTTTCACTTTCTCTAAAATTTTCTTGGTTTTTTTTTTTCTTTTTCTGTTTTGTATTTGATTGCCCAAGTAAAAAATTTCATCTTGGAATTGTAAGTAACCTTTGGTTTTATTTCCTTTAGCTTAATTTTTCATGGGAAATAATCCATGATTAGCTATAGATTTGCTCTGTGTATAAGACTGATTAGTTATTGGATTCTGACGTTGAATCTTTAATACTAATAATTTTAATGAGAAATCAAAGATTTTGTTGGTTTGGTGGAATTGACAATTGCTTCAGTTTCTCTTAAATAAACAACCAAATTAGTGCCCCTCTAATAATAAATTAAATTTTCAATCTTTTAGTTTTATATGCCTTTAGCAGTTTCCATCGTAACATTGGGTGTTCTTATTGGTTAGGATCATTTGTTTCTTTGCTCTGTGCTTGTGTGTGAGAAAGAGAGGGTGAGCCAGAGAGCTTGCGTAGGAAGGGTTTAGAATTGTGACAATATTATGTTAGTGTCTGTTAAAAGGGTGACATGTGTATGTAACTTCTACTGTTCAACTGTATGTTGTGTGATTGACACTGTGCATGTGTGTTTGTTTGCATGTTGACGCATAAAGAGGGTCCCAATATCCTTCCATTGCAGAAGAAATTGAAAGTCTAGCCAGTGCAGATCCAGTGCATCGAAAGCTTTTTGTTCGTGGCTTGGCCTGGAATACCTCTTCAGATACCTTGTGTGCTGTGAGTGCATTGCTGATTGATGAATGTGTTTTTTGTGTGCTATGGTGATGATTGTTCCTTTCGCTAGTTTTGGCAGATGATATTCAAAATTGACTAATCAATCCGACATATTCTTCTCCTTTCTTTGACTAATTACTTTTTCTTCTTAATTTTTCAGGGATTTGACCCGTATATGTTTTTTTATAGGCATTTCGAGTGCATGGTGAAATAGAAGAAGGAGCTGTCATTCACGACAAAGGCACTGGAAAATCTCGTGGCTATGGCTTTATTACTTACAAACATATGGAATCAACACGAAGTGCACTGAGAGCACCTAGCAAATTGATTGATGTAAGCGTCAGCAACTTTTAGTCTTTTTACATGATGGACATTTCCTTTAAATTAACACAACTATCCACCATCTTTATGTTATTGTTCTCTCCAGACAAGATCATTACCTCTTTATGTGTTTGGGTGTTTGTGTACGTACTCACATATTCTCTTCAAGGACATAGATTATGTGGTAAACAGAAGTGGTTTGTGTCTTTGTAAATTTTGCTTGCCCTGAATAGGATAAGTAAAGAATGATTTCATGCTAATGACTACCTTAGAATGGGTGAATCTATTTTGAAATCCATGGGAGGACATCCCTATTCTGATTGCGAAGTTGAAAATATTTTAATTTTGTTTTTGCATTAAAACTTGGAACTGGAGTTGTGAATTCCTTGAAATGAACTTACTGAAACCACTCAGCTGAACTCAATTCAACTTAGTTCAGTTAAGTCTTTGTCCCACATTCTAGGTGAGTTGATTTTATGGATCATTTTCTTCCATTCTGTCTAGTTTATGACTATGTTTCAAGAAAAGTATATTTCTACTGTGTCCTTGTATTTGTTTGCCACTTCATCCTATGTCAGTATAGGTCTATGTGACGTAGCGTGTATGCGTTCAAACAAGAGTGTGAAACTCAAAAATAGAGAACTGAATGTTTTATTAATCAAAAAGCCGTCGAACCTTAAAGTTTTATAAGCTATTTATAGATAATAAGCTTAAGAAAACCTAAGAGGCTAATTTGGTAATATATTCCGAAAAGGAAATAAATCACCAAATCTACATCATAATGAAAATAAAAATATTACATAATAACTGCCTTAAAAAGAAAAAATATACCAACAGATTTTCCTACCTAAATTAAATAA
>CANXYC010541211.1:0-16337 GCA_948193065.1 Aleurites moluccanus | reverse complement strand
GCCTAAAGTGACCCATTGTTATTGAATTACTATTGTATTGCTTACTATTCCTAAATGAGTCCAGCGAATATTTGATTTGCTATTGAAACTGCATGCCAATGTGAATCTGACAATATTATTGTACTGCTAATGTACTTTTTGTGTACAACTAGCGTTTTACTAATTAAACCTATTATTTCCATCATTTCATATATGTGCTTTTGGCAGAACTACTCGACCGATGGGATAGTGGGGAAAATCCATCGTCATTGTGCACAGTGGCCCTCTGAATAGGGTTAATTGTCTAGGACCCTAGCTGGGAAGGGATTTGTCCTAGCTGTGAGGTCTAGACCACCTTACGTATTACAGTGATACAATTATTCAATGATACAGTGATTAAGTGATACAGTGATGTGTCCCCTTAATCTGTCATTTTCACATATTTATCAGTGTTTCCAATGAAACAGTATTTATTGATTCATTTCATATTCTCTACTTTGACCCCACCCTTGCATGTATCATGATGTATATGTAACTCACTGAGTATGTTATACTCACTATATAGTGGTTTATAATTTTTTCAGGAATAAAATAGAGAAGACTATTTCCAAATCATTCCTTATCCAACTTGGGACGTCAAGTATAGCAAGGTAGATGTTAATCTTTAAAGGTCATTTATAAAATCTCTAGAGCTCCATGGTACTGTGTATAATTAAGATACTAAGTGTTATATGAACAGTGTTAAAAACTAACATTAAAATGAGATAAAAAAAAATATGTAGTGTGATTAATTACTAAAGTTTAGTAGTGAATGAATTTAATATATGTAATGCTTAATGATTGAAATTGAAAACAATAGTGATCATGAATGAGTTGCTAGAAATGACATTATTATAAATTGATTGTAATATGTTATGGAAGAAATATTGAAGTGTTATATATAATATTGAAATTATGTAGTTAAGGATATAAGGTCGGTGAATATTTGGAAGTGTGTTTTCTTTGCAGGTTGAGATATTGATTATATTGAATTTGGTATAATTCATATTGGGAATTAAGTTAAAATTATAGATGAAACTCTATTAAAATAATTGCAAGATCATTAATTTTTAAATGGATTTATAATAATAATGAATGAATTTGATATAATTAACCGAAATTGGTATTGTTAGTGGGTTCTACGGGTTTCCGGTGACTTTAGGTCTACCCGTGCCTTAGGACCGTCATGTCCCAAAAGTGGGATGTGACAAAGCAGTAGCCGCTACATTTAATCCAGAAGATATAGTAGTCTAAGTTTAAAAGTGTTGCCCCTGCTACTAAGATTGTAGCTCCCGCTACATAAGAATTCACAGCCGCTACATTCTATCTAGAAGGTCCAGTAGCCTGAGACTAAAAGTGTAGCCCTGTTACAAATAATTCACAGTCTCTACACATTAGTTACAACTACGAATTTCAAATCGAAAAGATCCAAAAGCTAAAGGGTCTAAGGAGCATAGTAGTAGCATCCGTTACTAAAGGAGCCCAGAGACAAAAACATTTTGGAGAAATTGGTTGAAGCATCACACCTACTACTAAGAGAATTCACTGCTGCTACAGGAACATTCAAAACTGAGTCACGCTTGCTACTTACTTAGTAGCGCCCATTACTCTTTATGTACTAACCGCTACACTTGAAAAACTGATAGAAAAATAGTTATTGTAAGTATGAAAATTTGAATTAAATGCACATTTAATGCACTTAAATGACTCTATTAAGTTGAAAACTATTTATATGAGTTGGTATGAAGTTAATAGTGTAAGAAGAATCTCTATTATTACATTAATTCATACTATTGAGCATTTAAGTGTTCTTGAGCTTATTTTTGAGTTTTTATATTGTAAAGAGAATTAATTGCTATTCTTCAAGGTTGTTGAAGTGCAATTAATTTTTGAGAATTGGGTAAAAGTTATTAAATAATTTTTTTCTCATTTCTTATAATTCTTTAGGGTTTTGTGTGAGCCTTATTATAAAACACATTGTAAGATTTGGTGTGAGCCAAAATACTCAAGGTTTGATCTTAAACCTGTAAAAAGGATAAAAGTTAATGAAATACTTAAGTGTGATCCTGAGGAGTGGACGTAAGGTTTTTTTTGTCGAACCACTATAAATTCTTGTGTTGAATTTTCTCTCCTTCTTCTCCTTATTAATTTTTTAGTTGTTGTTAATTTTTAAAAACAACCAATTCACTCCTCTTTTGGTTGCTAAGGGACTCTCATATTTTGTATTGGATTATTATTATTTATTTATTTGGATTGTTTTTATTTTTCTATAATATTTTCTTTACTTATTTTTTTTTGTAATTATTATTATTTGTTTTTTGTAATTTTTAGATTTTCTATTTTCTATAATTTTTAAATGTAACATCCTAGAAAAACATATGGACTCAAGTGAACCCTAATAATAAAACATATGGACTCAAGTGAACCCTAATAATGGAAATTAAGTTAATTTATGTGTAAATAGTTCAAGTTGGTTTTAAAAAGTATAAAAAAAAAACATTTAAGGAAATTTTTTCTGTGGAACCCTAAGAATGATAATAGGTAACATCAATCAGTAATCGATTTTTATAATATTTTTAAGAGTTTTTTTTTTTTTTTGCTAAAAACCGATTGAGAATACCTTAAATCAAGATATTAAATTATCAAAAAATAATAATTTAGGGATCAATATGAAGTTCAATAGGCGAATGGATAGTAGAGAAGTAGAAGATGTTTAGAAAATCCTAAATTGGAGCACTTGTCGGTTTTCGATTTCAATTAATTTTCGACAGTTCTTTTATTCAAATTTCTTTCACGTAACTTAACTTAGATGAATTATGGACCAATTAAAAATAAATTGAAGTGTGTATAGTGTATTAAAGGTTATTGGAGTTAAGATGGAAGAAGAAAGAATAGTAACTAATGGCATAGATGTAAATAAGTAAAAATTAGGGCCCAAATTCCTACCAAATATTAATTAAATAATGAAATGAAGAAATTTTCTTTCGGGCTACATGTTTGGCCGGACACTTGGCTATGCATATGGAGATCTTTGTAGATTTCTTTCTTTCTTCCATCTATAAGTATTGAACAATTGTCAAAAATATATAGAACTTTCTTGATTTCTCTTTTTTCTTCACTCCTTTCTATTAGCTTAAGAGTTTAAAAAAATAAAATAAATATACATAGCTCTTTTCGTCATAGCTGAACTACTCTCTCAAGGTTCCAAAGAATATTTCTTCAACATTTCTCTATAGGAAACCAATTTTCCAAGCTAAGGTTAGGTGTTTAAAAAGACCTTGTCATGGAAAATTTATTGAATTTGCTAATCAAGGAATTTTGGAGGTGGAGGGAAGAAAATATTTAAGTCTTCAAGTTAAGGTAAATTCTTAAACTTAATCTTTAATTTAAGTTAATGGATTTCATAGTTAGAATAGCTAATAAATTATAGTATTTGAGTTATATAGGCAATGATATATGGAAGTTAATACAGGGCTTGAAGTTGTGTAAACCTAAGTTGAAAATTTGAAGAGTTTAATTTAATTTTTTGATTTTAATTTTATTTTATTGGATAATAAATAGAGATTAAGGAGTTAAATTGATTAATTTTATTTTAAGCTTAATTGGAAGATTTTGGAATTAGGGTTTCAAATGAAGAGAAATTTAAATTGGAATAGGGGTTTTAGAGATTTTAAAATCTGTATTAGAATAGAAAGTTATAGCTCATATTACATAGTGTTAAGGAAAGAATTTGGAAACGTGTAAAAATTAAAGTTATAGGTATATTCCTTAAATATATTCTATTAAAATGGTTTTGCAAAATTTGATGTCTGTAAGGAGATATTGATCTCTGAGTATGACTAGTTCAAATTGTAAGTTCTGCTAGAAATCTATATTTGATGATTTAATTTGAGGAACTTAGAAACTGAATTAGATAAAATCTAAAACATAAAAAATGATTATTTATATGTGACCTAAATTACTTTAAATTAGTTTTTAAATTGAGCATGCACGTTTTGAGTTATGATTATCATAATAGGATCTACCCCGATGATTGTTACAGAATAGCAGGGCTGAATTTAAAAATTCACCAAAAATTGTGTTATACTTAGAATGATCTAAATTTTGGATATGTTAGAATTTCATATGTCTAGTTTAAGCTAAAAAAACAATCATAGTAATTGGACTTTTTTAACTTAAGATATAAATAAAAGAAGTAGGACTATCAGAATTTATTCACTAACTAAATTTCTAGGATTAAACCTTAAATTTAAGATTTAAAGGGAATTAATTCAATTAAGGATTAAATTATTATAACTCTATGTATAATGAATCTAAATTATGTTAATTTGATATGTAACACAAAAATAAAATGGAAAAGATGATGGTGATAATAGAAGACGATGAAGCTTACTTTGAAAATTAAGACCTAAATTATGAAATTGACTAATCAAGGATTAAAAGTGAGTTATAAATATGTTATTATGCATGATTGTAGCGATTCCTTGAATTATTAAATCCACTTACTTATTGTTATTATTTGGACTGAAACCATTTTCTTTATTAATTAATGATTGTTATTTGATATTTCCTACATTGATACCATATTATGTGAAAATGAGTATTGCATCCTTACTTGCAAAATACCTAATGATATGACATAACATAACTACTCGACTGATGAGGTATTGGGTGAAAATTATTGGTATTATGCACAATGATAAACCGGACAGGGTACAATGTCATAGCCCAGTTAGAAAGGGTGGTAATTCTCCTAACCATAAGGTATGATCAACCTTATGGATTTCACAAATTATTTCACAAAGATCTATATCTATTGTGTTCATATTTATTTGACTTACTGAGCCATTGATATATGTGACCTAAATTGATATTATTTACTTTATTGCTGATTACCCTACCTATTCCTTGATCCTTAATATCTTGAATTCTACATGACATGAACATTTTATCTAATTTTATGTATAATAATATGTTTATGACTTATTGAGTAAATTTACTCACTTTTAGGTAGTTTAATATTTTTCAGGTCAGGAGTAAGTTAGTGACAGCGATTATAAATGCTTCATTCTTCCTCTCACTGGAACCGATTGTAGCAAGTAATGTAATTATATCTTTCATACATTTTTTATTCTTTAGAAATGCTCCATGAAATTTGAGGTGTAGATGTGTATTAGAATTAAGTGGGTAAATAATTATAAATATGTAGAATAGAAGATAATTGAATAACCCAATATTTATATGTGATATTTAATTTCATAATATGATTGGTAAATAATTGATTTAATTGGTTAATATGATTGGAAATTATGAATGATTTATTGTAGTGAGATTATAAGGATCGATTATAAGTGTATTTTCTACGCAGGTTGAGAATTTTAGGAAATTATTAAAAAATATTGAACTTGACACTATTTATTGTGAGAATTATATTGAAAATATAAGGGAAACTATGCTGAAATTTGCATTTAATAATTAATGATTTAACTGATTAATAAGTGGATTAGTGTTCTATGGGTGTTGGTAATCTTAATCTTATCCATACCTGTCACACCCCAACACCACCGGTGCGACTGTCCTAGGGCAAGGGTAGGCATAAGGCCACCATAAGCTCATAGAACCCTTAGCTAAACCTGTCTCTGTGAGGCCTCGCCCGAGCACCGCGTCCGGGTCCGCTTTAAAAAAATGAATGTGGGATCGGACTGCTCATTTGGGGTAATTTCTCACGGAGGAGACGACTTTAGCGCCTTTTATTTGAAAATAATTTTGATGTCTTAAAGTTACCACCTTAAGTTATTTTTGTTGGGAAATTTAAGGTAAAAACCCATTTTAACTACAATTTTATCCCAAAGGAAAAAAAATGCACTAGTCTTTGAAACCAAAGAGGATTCGGAGACTAGGTTTTCGGTTGAACTTACCTTTTAATTTTAACCTCGATTTAAAATAATTTTTATGAGCAATTAAAGAATGACATATAAGATGCATGAGCAAGTAAATAAATGGATGAATAATTGAAATGTAAGCAATCAAGAAATAATGAAAAGAAAGCGATAAAAGTAAATTATTACACCTCAAAATCCCAAAATAGGGGATATCAACTATAGCACTTATGGGTTCTAGGTTGATCACACATTCCCCAAAGAATATATTCAACAAATAAAGTAAAGCAAATAATCAAAGCAAAAGAGATGGTTTTTTGTCTTTTTTTGGATTTGAAGTTTTTAAATAGCTTGCCCGCGTATCCCATCGAATGGGAATCAAAACCCACGTAGTTCTTTCTTCTCGTGAATGAGGGTTGATTTTATGCCCAATTTATCATATTTTGATTCTTTATTTTGATGCTCTACCAAAGTAAAGAAGATGAGTTAGGAAACGATACCTTTGCCCTAGCTTTTAGGGATGTTGGCGGACAGAGTGCTCTTTCGGACCGGAGTTCCACCTTGGATCGGATGAAGCCCACGGAAATGGATCGAAATGCCTTCTTAGCTCTTAAGAAAACAAACCGGCACAGGGACCTTGCTTACAAAGAAAATATAACTTTGAGGTCCAACACGCCCCTAGTAGCAACTCTTTAAATTCAAAGAGAGCTAAAAAAGAAGAAAATATGACTTAGAGGGGAAAAAAAACGAAATCTAATAAAGTAAATGATTTCCTATCTACTTCCTCTTGTCTTTTGTCGCTTTTGTGACCTCTTGTGTGTTTTGGAAGGTGGGGGGAGGCTCTCTATTTATAATAGGATCTTGGGGGGTCGAATCCTATCATTTTTCAATGTGGGATTCGAAAGAAAACGAATTCAGAATGGAGCCAGGAGCTGATGCCGCCAGAGGGGGTGGAAGCACCACCAGGGTGCCTTGGCGGCACAGGGTCTGAAGAAGGGCGGCAGTAGTGGCAAAGAGCCATGTTGTCACCCTTGGGCATGGCAGATGCCGCCCAGAGGGGGTGGCAGCGCCGCCACCCCTCTCTGGCTGCAATGCCATGCTTGGAGGGCGGCACCTGTGCCCAAACTTCATTCTGAGGCCGTTCCAAGTCCGTCTGAGCGCGGGTTTGGTTCTGGGGAGTGCCGTTCGAATTGGCACGAGTCCGAGGGGTATAAAAAATAAGTGTTCACAGTATCATACAGAATAGCATACACTTATTGAATGCAAACATCATATCTTATAAATTATCATCTATAATCATAACATCTCCACTTATTCCCTACCGATCAAAAGACAACAATTCTAACATCAATATGGAACAAAGGAGAAACTTCAAATGCCATTCATGGCAACAAAATCATCCATTCATATCTATCTACGGATCTCTAAGATAGTACTTCTCAATAGATAAATTTATATATACATAACAAAAATAATATTTAGCATAATTACATCCAAGCTTCTTGTGAAGAAGAAATCAAGAAGCTTTATCCTCTGGATTAGCTCTCTCTCGAGCTACACTTGTACTTGAAATCCACAGAAGAGGAATGAATTACATAATGCATTAAGTAAATCAAGAATTTGAGTGTCAAATCATGAATATATATATACGTATACATATATTGGGCATGAAAGAATCATAAGCTTATTCTTGAAGAAGAATATGAGTGCTTATAACAAATAGCACTATCAAAATCATATCATAAATCAAACCGTGGTTCTCATTTAGAACATAAGGATGGCTATAAAGGATGGCATTATCAAATCACATATAAGATAGAACTGATATCATATCATACGTATCAGTAGCCTTGCTACCTTAACGTGCACATATCCTTGCGTGGGCATATGCCTAGAGCTCATGGCCCCCTCTAGGTGGATCATTGATAAAAATCCTATCAACTGGGCTCTCATTGTGCACATGGACCAATGAATTTACTCTCATTGGGAAAAGTGTTCTATACTTATGCATGTCATAAGTCATCATAATAAGAGGTTCACAAAAATTCAGCTTTGGTTAAGAGACCATATATCATACATATCAAAGGCTTGTTTATAATCTTGGTTCAAGAAGGTAACCAAGCCATTTATACATTAAATGTTTACATGAAGAAGGTAATAAAATAAGGATTCATATCATAAAGCATATACATGAATATTTAATAATTTATCTCATAAGGAGAAATGTACATTTATGTATTTCATAACTTACCTCTCAACAATTCTTTCCACAATACAGATCAACACTTGACTAATTAACTAGTCTCATCTAATCCTTGAATTGTCCAAACCTAAACAAATCCCCAAAATTATAAATTAGGGTTTCCTCAATTAATAATGCATAACATGGTTCCTTAAAACTTTAACCATCTTATAGTCTCTATTATTATTTCCAAATTATCAATTTAATTTATCTCTTAAGAAAAATTGAAATTATTAATGCAGCCACTATTCACGTCATTATTCATCAAACTCATAAATTTCTCGTATCTTTCATATCAACCATAATTAATAGCCTTAAATGTTATTAACCTATTCTATATAACTCATAATAATTATTTTAACTATAAAAAATCTTAGTCTATAAGAAAAATGGAGTTCGGAGAAAATCACCTTATTTCCCCAACTGAGTCCTTGAAGAATATTGACTTTGGAATGATGACTGAAACCTTCTTAAATGAGAAAATATAATGATTTAATGCATTAATTCTGAGTATTAATGCACTAGAAAATAAATGAAACTTATTGGAGAAAAAAGAAGAAAAGAAAGAAATTATCGTGAAAAGAAAAGGATTACTGCCTCTCATTAAATAGGTCACTGCCTCGCTAAATCCCACTTCGCTGAATTCCCACCTCGGCAAAGGCCACTCCGCTGAATTCGCACTCCGCCAAATGTCACCTCGGCAAAGGCTTATTCGCTGAGTCCACTTCTCCAAATCTACCTCGGCAAAGGCCACTTCACCAAATCCTCCTTGCCAAATCCACCTTATCCAAGGCCACTTCGCCAAATCCTATTCGGAAAATCCTCTTCGGCAAAGGCCTCTTTACCAAATCATCTTTGGCAAAGGCCACTTCACTTAATCATCTTCGGCAAAGGCTACTTCGCCAAATCATCTTCACCAAATCCACCTGGCAGAATTCCATTTCGTGGAATTCTATCTCGCCAATTTGTACTACCTGTTCTGCCGAGCTGGGAAACCTCCTTGCCAACTAGCACTAGACTATCTCGCAATCGAGCTAAAATTTTCATTCTCCTCACTTCTACAACTGTCTATAAAACACATAAAGAAACATTTCTCACGCTTACACTTGACTCGCTTAGCTACTAACATTATCAAAATAAATAATAGCATACTCAGACTTACTGCAAGAGTTAGCGAACCACTCATGCTTTGGTCGAGGAAACATATTTCCTCTCAAATACAAAATTCACAACTGCCAACAAACTTAAGATAAAATATAAATATAATATATATATATATATATATATATATATATTCACACTTATCCACATATTCTGTGAAATCGCAATACTGACTCACATAAATCTTACCTAAATACAATTTCTAAGATTTTCAAAATATCAATCTGGTCACAACAAACATTCATAACAAAAATAAATAAATAAATAAAAATAAAAAAATTACACAGGTATTATATTTTTTTCCCTTAATTAAATTCATCATCGAATTTAAGAATTCACTTAATCTTAAAACAAAAGGGGATATCTAGCTCACATGACTAGCTCACTTTCCCAAGTGCACTCTTCCATCACTTGGTTCTTCCATAAGACCTTAACCATTTCTATCTCTTTGTTCCTTAGCTTTTTGACCAATTCATCAACAATTACCACAGGAACCTCTTCATAAGTTAAGTCTTGCTAAAGATCTACTGCTTGAGCTTGCAACACATGAGAAGAATCTGCCACATGCTTTCGAAGCATTGACACATAGAAAACTGGATGCACACTGTCCAAATTCGGTGGCAAGGCTAACCTATAGGAAACCTTTCCAACTTTATCCAAGATCTCAAATGGTCCAATATACCTTGGAGATAACTTGCCTTTCTTGCCAAACCTTAAGACTCCTTTCATGGGTGAGAACTTTAAGAACACTAAGTCTCCAACCACAAACTGAAGATCTTTTCTCCTTGGGTCTACATAACTCTTTTGCCGACGGAAAGCTGTCTTTAATCTTTCCTGTATGAGTGAAACCTTCTCTGCTGTATACTGAATCAATTTAGGCCCTTCTATATGCTTCTCTCCCACTTCATTCCAACACAAAGGAGACCTACACCTCGTACCATACAAAGCCTCATAGGGAGACATCTGAATAGTTGAGTAATAACTGTTGTTGTAGGCAAACTCTATCAATGGCAAGTGCTTATTTCAATTTCCTCTAAAATCCAGAATACACATCCTTAGCATATCTTCTAGAGTTTGGATAGTTCTCTCGGACTGCCCATCTGTTTGAAAATGAAAAGCTGTGCTGAAATTAAGTCGAGTGCCCAAAGACTCCTGCAATTTCTGCCAAAATCTTGAAGTGAATTAGGTACCTTGATCGGATATGATAGAAATTGGTATTCCATTAAGTCTCACTATTTCATCAACATAAATCTGTGCATACTGCGAAGCTGTGTAGGTTGTCTTGACTGGAAGAAAGTGAGCTGACTTTGTCAATCGGTCCACAATTACCCATATTGAGTCATATCCACTTGAAGTCCTTGGCAACCCCAGAACAAAGTCCATGGTTATTCTCTCCCATTTCCATTCTGGTAAAGGCAATTGCTACAGTAGACCCGAAGGTTTCTGATACTCAAATTTCACTTGTTGGCAAGTCAAACATTTTGCCACAAACTCAGCCACATCCTTTTTCATTCCACTCCACCAATAGGAATTCTTAATGTCATGATACATCTTCGTTGCATCTGGATGCACATTATACTTAGCATGATGTGCCTCCTTAAGAATCATATCTCTCAAACCATCAACTGCTGGAACACACAGCCTGTTATCGAGCCACAACATGCCATCAGTCACCACAAATCCTGGAACCTTTTCTGATCCCGCATCATTCTTTAGCTTCACCAACTGAGGGTCTTTGTCTTGAGTTTTTCTAATCTGCTCCATGAGAATCAACTTGATCTAGAAGTAAGCAAAAAGCACTCCTGAATCAAACAAATCCAAACTGATTCCTAAATCATACAATTCCTGCATTTCCCTCACTAATACTCTTCTGATCACTTGGGCATGGGCTAAGCTCCCTAAAGACTTCTTGCTCAAAGCATCAGCCACAACATTGGCTTTTCCTGGATGATATAAGATTTCACAGTCATAATCTTTAAGCAATTCAACCCATCTTTGTTGCCTAAGGTTAAGATCTTTCTGCTGAAATATATATTTCAAACTCTTATGATCTGTGAATATCTCACACCTTTCTCCATACATATAATGTCTCCATATCTTTAAAGCAAACACAACTGCAGCCATTTCAAGATCATGGGTTGGATAATTCACCTCATGCTTCCTCAATTGCCTAGAAGCATAGGCTATCACCTTTCTATGATGCATAAGGACACAACCAAGTCCTACTCTCGATGCATCACAATACACTGCATATCCTCCTTCACTAGACGGCAAGGCTAAGATAGGTGCCGTGGTGAGACAAACCTTTAACTTTTGAAAACTCTTTATCACATGCATCTGACCACAGAAATTTCACTTGCTTCTGGGTAAGTTTACTCAAATGAGTTGCAATCTTGGAGAAGTCTTGAACAAACCTTCTGTAGTAGCCTGCCAAACCCAAGAAAGTTCTAACTTCCAAAATATTTATGGGTCCAGGCTAATTCAGAATTGCATCCACTTTCCTAAGATCAACTTCAAGCCCATCCTTGCTCACTATGTGTCCTAGAAAGCCCACACTCTTAAGCCAAAACTCACACTTCAAAAGTTTAGCAAACAACTGATGCTCTCTCAAAGTCTGCAACACAATTCTAAGATACTCCCTATGCTCTTCTTCACTTTCTGAATACATAAGAATGTCATCAATAAACACGATGACAAACTTGTCCAAAAATGGCTTGAACACCCGGTTCATCAAGTCCATAAATGCAGTTGGTGCATTAGTCAATCCAAATGGTAATACTAGAAACTCATAGTGACCATATCTTGTTCGGAAAGCTTTTTTTAACACATCCTTATTTTGAATCCTCAATTGATGGTAACTTGATCTCAAGTTTATCTTGGAGAAATGACTTGCACCCTGCAACTGATCAAATAAATCATCTATTCTTGGCAAAGGATACTTATTCCTGATAGTTGCTTTGTTGAGCTGCATGTAATCTAAGCATAATCTCATAGAATCATCCTTCTTCTTCACAAAGAGTACCGGTGCACCCCAAGGTGAACTGCTAGGTCTGATGAATCCTTTGTCAAGCAAATCTTGTAATTGAGTCTTTAACTCTCTCAATTCTACTGGTGTCATACGATATGGAGGAATAGAAATCGGATCTGTGCCAGATAGCAACTCAATACCGAGTTCTATCTCTCTATCTGGTGGCAACCCCGGTAACTCTTTAGGAAATACATCCTAAAACTCATTAAATACAGGAATCTGCTCCAAACCTTTTACTTCCTTTCGAGTATCTTGGACGTAAGCCAAATATCCTTGGCACCCTTTCCTTATCAATCTCTTCGCCCCTAAGGCTGATATGATATTATATGGTGCTTCACTCCGTTCCCCTTGGAACTCAAACTCCTCACCAGAAGGTGGCTTAAAAACTAACTTTTTCCCATTGCAATCTATGGTTACATAATATTTGGACAACTAATCCATGCCCAGAATCACATCAAATTCTAACACGGATAATACAATCAAATCTACTTCTAAACTTTTACCACTTATGCTAACCACACAAAATGGATAGAAATCATGAACTTCAATCTCTTCCTCTAAAGGAGTCGATACTACCAAAGCATTCTTAAGAATTTCACATGGCACACTCAATTTCTTAGCAAAACATGAAGAAACAAATGAATGCATAGCTCCCGAATCAAATAACACTCTAGTATTTAAAGCTTGAATAGGAAGAATACCTGTGACCACAGTGTTAGAAGTTTGGGCCCCTTGCTGTGTAAGAGCAAACACTCTTCCTCTACCTCTCCTCATAGGTGCCTGACCGATAGCTTGATCATGAATCTGACCTGAACCTTTACTTGCCTCGGAGTCCTACCTAACATACCACTGCCAACGCCGGACTGCTGACCCATACTACTTTCCCTAACCATCTGAACTGTAGTCTAAGAAGACTGGGGTCTAGCTCCAAAAGAAGGTTATGGACAATCCTTAAGCAAATGATCATTCTCTCCACATCCATAAAATGCACCTGACCCGAAGAAACAAGGCCCTCTATGAAGCTTACCACACGTAGGACAAGAAGGATTAAAAGTCCTAGGTGGTGCAGAACTAGCTGTACTATAGCTCATATGTGAAGCAAATCTAGAGGGATTCGGTCTCTGTTGAAATCTCCCTGATGGCCCTCTATATCAGCTCTGGGAAACTGATTGGTGCGAGATATTCATACTCTTTACCCCGCTATCCTGCCTGGAGAAACTTCCAATCTTAGCCTTCTTCCTCTCTTCCCTTTCAAATCTAACCTCCATTTCTCTATTCTCTATTACTCTAGCCTTATCCACAAGTTTAGAGTAAGAGTCAAACTCAAAAGCAGCCAGAAATTTGAACAATGGAGCTATAAGTCCTCTACAGAACCTCTGAATCCAAGCTGCTTCTGTAGGCATAAGAGCTAGAGCAAACTTGCTCAACTGACTAAACCTCATTGCATACTTTGACACAGTTATACCAGGAGTCTGAACCAACCTCTCAAACTCAATAGACTTAGCATCCCTCACACTTTCTGGAAGAAACTCATTAAGAACTAACTCCTTAAATCTCTCTCAAGACAACTCTTCATTACCCCTAAGCATGTCTGAACTACTCCGCCTAAACCAATCTTTAGCTTCGGCTTTCATCAAATATCCCACAAACTCAACCGCCCTTCTATTAGGGATCCTTAAAATATGAATTTTCTCTTCTATTTCCTTAAGAAAATCTGTAGGATCTACCTTACCGTTGTACTCTAAAGGCTTAAGCTTTATGAATCTCTCAAATGAAACTTCCTCAACCTGAGGTACCACTAATGGTGGGGGTGGAGGAACTACTGGAGGAACTAGAACATCAAGAACTACCTGCACGAGAGGAGCTTGTTGCTGCCTCTGCTGAGTAATGAACTTAGCTAACACCTTATAGTTCCTCTGCAACTGATCCAACCACTGAGCCATATGAACAACATTTACCTGTGGCTCTGGAGAAACATCATCACCTCCCACTCTACCCACAGATCCTTCTTCAGAAGGTAATTCTCTTCTAAGATGACCTCTATCATGTCATCTTCCTCGCCTCGGAGGCATCTCGATACTAATAAGAGAAACAAAGCAAACTCAGACTCAAAACACATGATTAATGCAAATCTATACCAAAGGAATACACAACATTGACGTGACATGAATCCTATGTTCCGTAGCCATATTAATCAAGCACTTATACTAGGGAACTTTTACATCAATCTATCTATCTTGTAATTATAAAACTATAGCTCTGATACCACCTCTGTCACACCCCAATACCACCGGTGAGACGGTCCTAGGGCAAGGGTAGGCATAAGGTTACCATAAACCCGTAGAACCCTTAGCTAAACATGTCTCATACATAATAGCATACCCTTATTGAATGCAAACATCATATCTTATAAATTATCATCTATAATCATAACATTTTCACTTGTTCCCTACCAATAAAAGACAATAATTCTAACATCAATATGGAACAAAGGAGAAACTACAAATGCCATCCGTGGCAACAAAATCATCCATTCATATCTATCTACGGAGCTCTAAGACAGTACTTCTCAATAGACAAACTTATATATACATAACAAAAATAATATTTAGCATAATTACATCCAAACTTCTTGTGAAGAAGAAATCAAGAAGCTTTATCCTCTGGATTAGCTCTCTCTCGAGCTATACTAGCACCTGAAATCCACAGAAAAGGAATGAGCCTTCAACTTAAAAAAATATGAATTACATAATGCGTTAAGTAAATCAAGAGTCTAAGTGTCAAATCATGAATATATATATATACATATACATATACTGGGCATGAAAGAATCATAAGCTTATTCTTGAAGAAGAATATGAGTGCTTACAACAAATAGCACTATCAAAATCATATCATAAATCAAATTGTGGTTCTCATTTAGAACATAAGAATGCCTGCAAAAGATAGCATTATAAATCACATATAAGATAGAACTGATATCATATCGTATGTATTAGTAGACTTGCTACCTTAACGTGCACATATGCTTGCGTGGGCATATGCCTAAAACTCATGGCCCCTCTAGGTGGAACACTGATAAAAACCCTATCAGCTAGGCTCCCATTGTGCACATGGACCAATGAATTTACTCTCATTGGGAAAAGCGTTCTATACTTATGCATGTCATAGGTGGTCATAATAAGAGGTTCACAAAAATTTAGCTTTGGTCAAGAGACTATATATCATACATATCAAAGGCTTGTTCATGATCTTGGTTCAAGAAGGTAACCAAGTCATTTATACATTTAATATTTATATGAAGAAGATAATCCAATAAATGATTCATATCATAAAGCATATACATGAACATTTAATAATTTATCTCATAAGGAGAAATGTACATTTATGTATTTCATAACTTACCTCTCAGCAATTCTTTCCACAATATAGATCAACACTTGATTAATTAACTAGCCTCATCCAATTCTCGAATTGTCCAAACCTAAATAAATCTCCAAATTTATAAATTAGGGTTTCCTCAATTAATAATGCATAACATGGTTCCTTAAAACTTTAACCATCTTATAGTCTCTATTATTATTTTCAAATCATCAATTTAATTTATCTCTTAAGAAAAATTGAAATTATGAATACAATTACTATTCATATCACTATTCATATCACTATCCTTCAAACTCATAAATTTCTCGTATCTTTCATATCAACCATAAATTAATAGTCTTAAATGTTCTTAATCGGTTCTATATAACTCATAATAATTATTTTAACTACCAAAATTCTTAGTCTATAAGAAAAATGGTATTCGGATAAAATCACCTTATTTCCCCAACTGAGTCCTTAAAGAATCTTGATTTTGGAATGATAACTGAAGCCTTCTTAAATGAGAAAATATAATGATTTAATGCATTAATTCTGAGTATTAATGCACTAGAAAACAAATGGAACTGATTGGAGAAGAAATGAAGAAGAAAGAAGAAAAGAAAGAAATTATCGTGAAAAGAAAAGG